>DWGJ01002818.1:0-14784 GCA_018246895.1 Aspitha aspitha aspitha | reverse complement strand
TTTATTACTTAATTTTTAAACTAAAATTAACTTATATTTAAAATCGACATAAAACCGTTTCTTTAATACAGTTAGTACCCAATGTTGTACAATCTGTACTGTACTGTACAATCGGTATAAGAAGTATGTATATCAGCTGTCCAATGACCGTAACACAGATTTTTAATTGCCTAATTTGATATCAGATAGCCGTGTGTGGAATTGTCTACTTATATTACATTGTCATTTTTGTATCAAAATGTTGGATGTTTAAACTATCAAAAATCGCAATGTATGACGTATAACGCAAAATGTATTCTCGTCGTACGATACCAGTTCTGGGTAATGTTTCACACCTACGTAAATCTTCCTTCCTTACTTATTGTAGTGCTATCAATTTATTAACTTCTCCTTATATATGTATACGTTCGTAACTGTGTCTGTTTTAGTTCGTTTTTCGAGATATTCGGTAGCATTGTACCACACCAACTCAAATTTAGATACGAGTGAACGGAAACTATTTTGAAACACACTATATTTGTCTTGTAAAAGCAACTACATTGGAAACGCCAAATAGTTGAATCGCTACATCAGAGCTTACAGAATATAAAACATTTATACATAGATACAATATATATTTTAATATGTACATGTATAATTAAATGCATTTAATAATACAATCATATACCTATACATATATTTTTATAAATTACATAAATATGCCAGACAGTAATAAGACATCTGTTTTAAATGTATTAACAGTTTGAAACGTAAAACGGTTTTGTAACGTTTTATATATAGATGAAGAGCTTTGCTTCCATAGGTGTAAGTTTACAACAGAGCTTATTGTGACGCATAGTAAAACGTAAACAGCGCAAAGCCCCTCGTGAAAGACAGAATCACGCTTCGGACGCCATTTTGCGCCCGAAAACATAGACCTCGTTTCGCATCCGTGAATTTGCAATTTCCTGGCAATCCCGCACGTAGCTTTGTGGCGCTCGCAGAAGTGAAATGTTACGCGAGTTCGGGCAACAATGAGCGCAATCGTCGTACGCATGAGAGATCGCAATTTTGTGATTTGTACTAAGTACATATGCATCTGCTTCCAACAGCTAGTTCAAGTTGTATCGTATACGATAAGCATTTCATCTTTACCGGACGCGTTTAGGCGCGAAAACTTCCTGCCGACCGAACCCCATGTCTTTAACAATCTTCACTAAATCGGTTTAGAATAAATAGGTCCATTCATTTATACGCAGAAAATGGTTAACTTTCAATGATTGAATACATTTCATCCTATTTTAAGAAACGATATATATTATAAAACAAAAAAGTAATTAAGAAACCCTTCAATTGTAAACATTTTTTAGTTTTTACTAACGGTTACTGACCTACAATGTAAGCAGAACTTGAAAAATCTACATCCATATACTCTTAACTTTATCATCTATATTACACGTAATGTGCATGGGCAGTTTAACATGCATTTGCGGTCTTTGATATTTGCAAGCTTTGATAAATATTCATTTTAGCGCTTTGAAACAGCTTGTGCGTTTATTACCTTGATGGGAGCGAAAACTGTATCTGAGGATTTGTAGTAACATAACATGTTTTTAATATGTCGATTCATTCAATAATTTACACATAGCATAAACAACGAGACATTTGAAATGTAAAGCTAGAACAAATAGTGATTGACGCAAATATAGGTACTGTTTATGTCCTTGAGAAATTTCTTCCAGCAGACCCGAAAATGGAAAAATTTCCCCAAATAGCAGATTAGAATGTACCCACAAATCTATACTTAATCAGATATTCTCAGTAACAAACAAATGAGTTCACTATCCTGCTTTTATCCTGAAACGGATTCGGAGCCACGACCCTCAGCTTTGGCAGTCAGGTTCTCTAACCACTAAATCGAGAGTCTAGTACGACAATCTAGTGTTTTTTTACCGTTCCTTTTGATTTTGCTTGTAGAATATTTAACGACCAACATTGGAGCCAATTTTATTTGCATGAAAACAGTTGAGAATACTAAAACATTGCGTCACATTTTCGACCGTCATACACAACGTGAAAATAAAACTTGACGTATTTCCGGCAATCGGAACTGTTATACCGATTTGAATTTCTGAAATGTAGTTTATTCCGGTTAGTTCCGGTTTATTCTGGACTTTTGACACGCTGTTTATACAATATACTAGTAAACCTGACCACGCGTTGCCGTGGTTATATATATGTTAAATCATATATATCAAATATGTCAAAATCCCGTACCGTGATGTTTGTCCGACTAAGTGTTGTCCTATTAAAAAAACATAGATTTTGCAATAAAAAAAACTAAATCATCAATAGAGATAAAAAAAAACTTGTAAGTTGGACCAAACAATAGATATCTACAAAATTTCACTGAAATCGGTTCAGTGGTTTCGGAGATTATCGCAAACGAACATTGTGACACGGGATTTATATGTATATATATATATATATATATGTAAGAGATAAATTGCTCATATACATACATATATAATACTATTTATACATGTTCGACCAAAATTTATTCAACAAGCCATTCTCCGCGTCTTAGATGTTAGGTAAAATGTACCACGTTTACCACGTTTCTCACCCTAGAGGTCTCTTTTAAACTCGAGAAACGCATTTGCGAACTTCCCTAAATATTAATCAATGTCCATAATCTGAAGAATAGGTACACCCTGCGGGCGGGCGATTTATCAATCTCTGGTGACGTGCAGTTGAAGTTTAGACGTGAAAGCTATCCCTTACGTGTTTATACGTAATTCTTTAGTTAATATCTTAAAATCCTTTTTGTTACTCTGATCCAGTCGATTTCGGTCCATTCATATTGTATAAAATAATTGTTTTGATAATCAAGATTCATGAATTAAGGACCTATCCTTTTTTATTACGAGTCTTTTGATTCTGAACAAATTAGTACTATTAAAAAATTTTCAAATATCGAATTTTAACTGAGGAAACTTTAAAACTACTTATGCTGCTCATTTATTACGTCCAACTAAGTGTAAGAAAATTATAATGACACTAAAAACGTCTGATGAAATACAATAGATATTAAAAACTACATCAAAAATTCAAACATCTTCGCTATAAAACAAAAAAGCAACGGCAACGTAAGGATGTTTAAGGACGATTTTATGCGCCATCCTGTCATTTGGCGCATTACATTAAGAGCGTTGTAAAACGCGTTTTTATACACAATTCAGAAAACATTGCCGTAGGGTATACATTTTTTTAAGTAAAATTATTTCTTACTGCTGTAATGGATGCCTTTTTATTATGTCTGGCTATTTTAACTTTACAATGTTTTTAGTACGCAAGAACTTTTACTCGGCAGTTAATAAAGTTTTACGAATAATGTAACTTGATTTATAGATCATATTACGTACCTGGACCTGCCTTACGGCGATTTTGTAAATTTATTATTAAATATGTAGTCAATTAAATTTCATACTTTGAAGAATTACATTACACTAGAAACATTTTAAAGCGAAAATTATTAAGTGTCCTCGTACAAAATTTCTCAACCAAAAATATGGGAGAATGATAAACATTTTACGACGGGCACCAAAAATATTATTACAGGGTTTGATGATACAACTTTATAAAGGCTTAAACATCGTGTGGCAATATGCTAAACGTAAGCTTGGTAATTTGAAGGTATATACATTTAGGAAATTACACATACAATTTTCCCTTTTAAAAAGCTTAATGCGTATTCAAGAAGGGCGGTATTATCGGCGAAGTGCTCTCAGTGCCAGTGCCCTGAAATTATTTTTCCCATTCACTTGAATGTAAGTACCACCGGCACGAGTTCTGAATTTTAACATTGTTAGAACATTAAAAGTAACTGACCTCTGAATATCTATGACGTTCTTATTTTTTAATATTCTCTGTAGTGTTCAATTGTTTTTTTTGCTTTGAGTTTTATGTACCTTCAATAGGACATACCTAGGTCTTTGTGAAGTTGTTGTAATTTTTCCATTTTCGAAGACGAGTTATTGCAATTAAATAACCAAAGCAAACAATGCAAGGTTTTCTCCCGGATGTTTTAAAGCACATTTTGTGTATTACGCATTATGTCTCCAACATCACAAAACGCGCTCAGAATCGCCCCTCAGTACAAAAACGGTCATGCATCAACTTAATAGCTCCGAAAGAGTGTGTTTAATAGCAGTTTCTCTTCCAACACTAAACTCTAATAATCCATCAAGGAGTAATCCCAGTAATTCTTTATTTAAGTATCATTTTTATGGCACCTTTTTCACATGAAGTATATTAAAAGATAGAGACAAAAAAGATGAAAGGTTACACTCTAGATCAATAACAGTACTGCAGAAATAGGACTATTGATAGCATTAAACCTCATAGTACATTTTCCACTTTTGCTCTCTGTGCTAGTCTATTTCTATTCTTGTGCCCGTAAGTGGCAAGGCTTGTAGTATTGGGTTCCAGTCTGAAGGATTTCTTGCGGGAATAGGAGCACATCTGTGATTAATCTTTGTTGTAGCATTGAAACACGTAAGTACAGATGACAACTGATTTATTTCAATAATGCAGGTACCGACCAATACATAAATGTGAATATACCCACAACAATCTTTAACATGACTTCAGCGCATTGGATACTTACGGCTGTCTAGTGTAGCGATCGCATCAATTAAGGTCACCTCGCAGTCATTTGCTACTTTTACATTAGATACTATTTTCGAGGCTTTTATTATTCCACTCCTGATAACGGGTAGTAAGAACCTATTGCGGACACACCTCAGAAAATATTATTAGTTCTATTATCTGTAGTGGCGATCTAGTAAACATACCGACACATATTTTCTATATGGGTGACTTCTGCCAAAAATCAGTAATACATATATTCGGTTTTAATGACAACGGAAACTATACAAATGAGCTATTATAAAAGTAAAATAGCTTTTTATGTATGTGTATTTACAAATCTGTGTTTGTTCCTTCCACGTTTTAGCATGGATACTTACATCCTTATAAATGACAACTACTTAAGAGTAGTGTTTAAAACAATTTAGTGTTGTGAATCGGACGTATATATGTACGTTTACAAATAGTATTAATCTGGGTCTTGCTAAAATCAATCTTGTAAGAGATGCGAGGTGGCCCGGTTCAATAGTTAATGTGTGGCAGTCGTTTTTTCTTTGTTGAAGAACTTCGGGGCAGTTAAAACTTTCGACAGATGAATCGGTCATTTGCGTATCTTCTTCTATCATCTTCACCGATCAATATTGAAACGCGTTGAGCCCGCTGTTAATGAACTCGACTGCTGAAGTGAGGGTTCGATGTCAGTCCAAGATAAATATTGACAGTGGTTTGTTCCGTGGCTGAGTGACAAATAAATATATACATGTATGGTTATTTGTATAGCTTTGTCCAGTTTGAAATCAGATGGCCGCTTGTGAGTTGAGACATTGTTACATTTTGTCCTTATTAATTTATTATAAAGGTATTACGTAATATAATACAGAGCAATTTCTTGGTAGGTGCTAGAGTAATTATAGGCAAAGACATCGTGTAATAAACATCATCGTCATATTCTATTAGAAATATTACATTATTTGATTATTAGATTAGATTATATTCATTCGTGTGTTTCAGATGGTCCCACGGCTTGCTGTTCCATCAGGCGATAGTGGATTGCGCGCGCGCCGCCATTTTGCTTCCGCTGGGCATCGCTGTGTTCCGATGTCAACCTGTTTACAAATGTTCATTGGTCGAGACTGCGTTTCTTTTATTGGTAAGTACATAAAATCGCTGCTGCAACTATTTATCACCGTTAGCGGGACAAGGCGACTGTGGAAGGCCTAGAGTATACTTCATTCAATCCCTCCACTGCGAATTAATGTAGGTATTCAGGAAGATATTCCCTCTTTTGTGATCGAATGCGCTCCTTTAATACGGTCTATTACATGTGTTTGCAGTCAATATTAACTATCTGTTCCAAATTTGAAAACGGTACGAACGAACCAAGCCAAAGCATAAATTCTTACACTTGAAATGTACCAGAATCAAGTTGCATTCGACCCAGTGCAATGTAAGTATATACATGTGTACATACGTGTTACACGCTACAATACGACTAAGAATAAACCTATGAAAATTAGGCCTAGTTTTCTGCATAAGTTTTTACAAGCAAAAAGTATTTAATATTATTGTCAAATTCTATTTGAAGGAAAACTTGAAGCCTTTTTAAGTAAGTTTGTGTTTGACTACGAGCTCATCTGATGATATGCATGTTTCATATGTCATATGAAGCATGCTTACATAGAAATTACCTATTCACTGTTACTTTGAATCCCAAGTTATAATTATTTAGAGATATAGGGAGTTACATTCTGACTTGACAACTCGCGTTGAAAAATTACGCGTTTGACACCTACATAAATTATTACTTCTTTAACGACAGCGCGTTGTACATTACAATTCAAAATTATGTCTCATTAATTATTAGCAACTCCAGAGTATTGCGCACTGAAGCCGAGATCCATGCAGAGTGAGATTTATAATTCTGCTCGTGCCTCTCACGTTCATGCGGGCGGTGTAGCCTCCAAGTTTCAAATGTTGACACAATTATGTTAAGGTGCTGACACACTTGTCTGATCTAAAACCGTTTTGCACGATACACATTTTCGTATTCAGAAATACATCGAACAAAAATTGTGTGGGTATTATTCTGTTACGTAATATGTCATAATATTTTCTTAAAACAGAAAGTTATTATATGAGAACGACTTACCAGTTTATTTATTTAAGAAGTTAGTTCGAACTCAGCTCGAGTTCTGGATAATGTTCTCTAAGTTGAAGTAGGTAATGTTTTCTAAAACTAAAATACTTCGTTACAAAATTAATAACAATGTATTATTTCTTTGCGTCATTTTTATTGATAGCGCTGACATACGACACGTGTAAGCTTGAAGTACTCAGTGTTCTCTGCCTACCTCATTAGGGAACTGGCGTAATGTTTATAATACTAACATCAATATTAGAACTTAATAATTTTAAGTTATTTTCTAGCTGATATGTTAATAATAAAAACAGATTTATAGCACGATTTAATAACCGCGTGATAACTTATTGATCAAATAAAAAATAATTTTACTTCATAAATTATTCTCTTGTCATGAGAACCGTAGTGGCAGCACAGGACTGATCTCGAGCTCAAAGATTAGGATTAGGATGTAAAGGATTAGGTGCTACAGAGCATACCTACTTGGACGGGTGCCAAGCAATTTGTTAATTCATTAGTAAACCAATTCAATTACATTGATCAAACGATATACATATGAAACAAGTAATCATACCAAAAGTTTTTACCATCTCAAAGCAAAATTATTTAGAACGATAATGACCATTAAAACTTCTATAAATGCTAAAAAGCTTATTCGTCAAGTTTGTTTAGAAATATTGACTCGAAATCGTTATTAATGTTCGATTTCCTGTCATTTATTCATATAAATGGTGGATTTCGAGGTGTTTTAGTGACTTTTTCGAATGCATTATAAAAACAATAGATACATTATTTCTTGAAAGCCATTTTTTTCTTATTAGACATACATACCTAACACAACATTATCGGTCATTATAACGCAAAGACAAAAGGAAATTCTTGAAAGCAAATTGCTAATGCCATTTAGAATATGTGAAGTGAATCACCGGAGACAAAAGCCTCTTTTCTTGCAAAGTCAGTATAAATTATATGTATTATATGAATGTATTTTTTATTCTTATTGAATTATATGAATGTTGTTCTAAATAAAAAGTTTTGATTTTGTCACAATACATTTTGACGCTATTCAAAGCTTTTCCATGGTTCGCGAGATCGACCTCTCCACTAAACTAGCCATTAAACAGAAAAATATTTGCTTTCTTTCCTTATTTCCTTGTTATTCTGTTTGAGAGATATATTATTTGAATACTTCTTTTCATTTACCACTCTCTCATTAACAAATTCATTCTGCTTTCCTTTGTTCGACAAAACAACGGAATAACTCGATAAAAGCCGGAGCCTCAAACCCAGATGTAATCACTTTGAAACTTTTGCACGGAGGAGAAATTTGTTTTGTTTTGACATATTTTCGAAACGGAGCACCATTTTCATGTATTTAAATTTGTAATTATTATTAAACATTCAATGGTGAATCGCAACTAGCAGTACCTACATTAAATATATATCCGCTAAATACTCTATAATGTAACAACTCTGTAAGACTAAGTACTGCAAGTGAAATGATCCCCTGTAAACAGTCGACAATGTTTGTTATTTCTTAAATATTAAATCCGAAAATACAATTCCTATTTTAACATGCAATTCGCTATAAACTCCTAGGTACTTCTGTAGCTCCTTTGTATGCAAGACCCGAGCGGAAGATGGCGGATGGAAATTCAATTTTATCCATATCATTGTCAATATCACGTTACAGCCCTTCTCGGGTCACATCGTTATCGACACAAGGTCTATATAAAACTCTTCAGCACTGCAACCTCATGCAATTTCGACACCTTTTAACATTGAAGTTGTTATTTAGCTAATAACATTATTATCACACCATCAAACGCTAGCGGTGTCGGTAGGAAGCACCGGATGATGAGACATGCCGTGCATAACAATGACTCCGGCTTACCATTCACAGTTGCTAATCAATCGACATTCGCCCAGCAAATGTTGTTCTAGGAATTATAATTTGTTATTTTTTTTAATCAATTTAACAGAAGTAGGGACCATTTAAATTAAATTTGCGTACACACAAATTAATGGCCTATCGCCTAAGCATTATGTGACTGCGGAGTTTACTGTTTTTGAAAAAGGGAAGCGAAAATATTTCGCAATGCGGCAAATTTGGCAAGGTGCCCCCAACCATATGCACCATAAAGAATATCATAAAGGTGCAGTTTTGCTGACACCATCGATCCATAAAAGCTTTGCAGGAAGATAATATAGCAGGCTTATATGGCAATATAAAATGATAATAATATACGTACGAAAAAAAATTTAATTATTAGCAAAACGATTGTCATCTTCACTACCTAATATCGAAGAAATCTTAAAATAAATCACAGTCAGGTAATATTGACGAATAACTTTGGATTATTTTGTAAAGAAAAATATGTAATTAAATATAACTAAATATATTCATATTTATATATATGTTTTTAAATAAACTTTTTGAGTACGAAATTCTACATACTTGTAGATCCAGAACATTATAGATGGAATTGAACGAGAATAGCAATACTATTTCAGTTTATGTATGAATAAAACAAACAGATACATCAAATCCGAGGGGGTCATTTGATAAGAACATGATTACAGCATCACATGGCGGTTATAAACGATCTTTGGGGAACGCGCGAGTGTTCGAAGGGCTGATTTATCGCCACTTAACTTCAGTTCGGTCAGATAAAGGGCGGTCAGATAAAACAAACAAACGCTTAATTTTGATATCATAGCATCGTTTTAGCTGAGTATATTCGTTAGATACGTAAGAAATTGGACAGAAATAATCTAGCTATTTGAATAATTATTTGTTTACCAACACAAACACAAGTACATAAAGACGTATTGTACCGTGAAGCAGTTGATATTAAAAAAATTTGTATTTCGGTCGGAAGAGCGCGCCGGCCCGTTTGAATAGAAACGAACGTCTGTCGATCACAAGAGCAGCAAAGCTCTTGTGATCGATACCGAAGAGGTACAGATGCTAAATAATATTAATTGTAGTTAATGCAATTAATTGTACCTAAGACAGCCACTTCCAATAAGTCATAAAATCAATAAATTATATGTAAACAAGTAAGAAGAGTATAGGATAACTGAGCTGAAAACCTTTTATGTTTGTTCAACAGTTGGGTAGATCTGACCTGGGGAAGACCTAGAGCATGCTCTACTTTGATGCTCCAATTAATAAAATGAAGCTTAGTTATGGATTTGTGACAAGACAATTCCATCATTATAACTTAGGGTGGTCTCCATATCGGCACAGCGTGATGTAATTTGCCGTATATTGGTACTCCATATTACATTACTGTATTACATCACTCTACTGCAATATGTGTTAATGCTGCTTCCACACCAAAGAAATGTATTGAATGAACAATTTTATTACGTATAAGCTCTGGCCATTTTCTTCAAATTCTATACATAGTTCATATTCTTCATTACGGGTTTGCGTTTTTGTGTAATTTAAAAATAATTTATGTATACTTTTATGACATGTTATGTTTCATTTGCTTAGTTTTTAATTTTTTCAAATTGTGCAAATTTTACACTTGCTACTATTAAAATACTCAGACCCGTCTAAACTTTGGCAGGTATGCCGAAATGATTGCGTTTTCTTCCAATTCTGTACACGTTTAAAGAACTAAAAGTAGTACGGTGACAGCGGACATTTATCAACGCGAGAACATTTTCGCAGGTGACGGTTTCGACAGTAAATATGCTGACGACAGTTCTGAACGACAGCCCCATTTTTCCCGAAAACGAAGAAGAACAAGCAGATTTATCGGCACCATTACTTATGGATAGTCCTCAGGTGGGCTTTAGATATGTTTTAGAATATTGCGCATGGAAACGGCTGGAGCGAATTCTTCAGAATAGCAAATGGGTATATTCGCGCACAATATTTTTTATACCAAACCGTTGATACAAAGTGCTATCAGTTTGGGTCCTTCAGTGTTTTGTTACAGTAACTGTCTACTATTAGGATTGCATTTCGATTTGGTTTTTGTCATCGGAGGAAATTGCTCGCTGTTCGCGTGTTTTTTCAGTCGAAACGAATAGTATTTGTCCGATATCGGTTCAATTTGGGTAACGTTCGTTCTGAGCGCGCTCGCGCTGTTATATTTGTAATTACATTTATAGTGTTTTGTTGCAGTGCGTTCTGTTCGGTACATTCATGATATGGTTCGCGTCGATCACAATAAATCTCGGACCAACATTTTTGTCCGGGGCTCTGGCGGCGAGTGCCGGCTCTTACGGGTCCTATGGGCCGGCGCCATCTTGCCCATTAGTTCGAGGCCCATTCAGACATTACGTACTTAACGCCCTTTGGATTGGCGTCAACGCTGTCTGCGTGGGATTGACGCTATTTCATTTGAAGAAGCTTCATCGAGATCTAACTAAGGTTTGTGTATATCCAGTTTCAATAATCATATCATACATAATGGTCTTGGTATGGAGAAGTGCTAGAGAGTTTGAAAGAAATTCCAAATTAAAAATAAAGAAACATAATATTCAATCTTCTGTCACTCCTCCAGTACCAGTTGTTACAACATTCATTGACGCTTTTAGGTAACATGAAGCATAGCAATAAACTGAATGACATCATTGTGTAGTGCAGTAACGTTAGTCCACGAACACGACAAATTTCGCAAACATTGTTGTACGATACGAGTGGAAACCAGAAGTCGTTGAAACTCACACAACACCATTACTATTTAACAGCCACAGGAACACTGGAACCCCTCATAAAATCCCCACCGGTCATCTGCTCATACAGTAATTCACAGATAAGATTTAAATTTTCGCGTTAAATATGTACGGATTGACAAAGAGACTTGCGGTTCTGTTCTAAGAGTTATAGTCTATTAGAAGTTCACGCTTCGTCGAATTGGGAGTTTACGCATTGGGAGTGTTCGATAAATTTAAATCTTACCGCATGCAGGCTAACGTAGAAGCTGTACGGGTAGCTGGTCTAGTGACCACGCTTGTCAGCATGGCAGGAGACAACAGGCGTATGGATTCACTGCCGAACAGTGTTGGACCTCGGGTAAGTTTTACATTGCACGTGTGTTTGTAGAGATTAGCATCTCGACGTTCTCACAATTGCACCATTATAGAGGTCAATCGCGCACGTCATCGTTCGTTTGTATCTTCATCCGAACTGTACACGTTACAGCGAAATCGTTGAAAGGTAGACGTTACGTTGTTTATACGATGACGATAAATCTTTCTGGTGTTCGAGCTTAAAAATCTGTAACAAAATATCAATTGACACTAATTTATCACCTGCATTCGAATTCGCTGCAAACGTATACTGTTAATAAATGTCCTTTTAATTCTTTAAATCTCTGTACTTAACTAAAATTTTAAAATCAGAATTTTATTGTGAACTTAAAAAAGTCGATAAAAGCTTATCTTAAATTCAAATCTAAACTTTTACCTTTAGTCGCTTCGTCTACTTGGTGCCCCTTCTTCTGTTGTTAAATTTTCCTTTTCTTTCTTTTCTTTGCGACCTTACTTACCTAATCTGCGTATTTGAGAATCAATAGTAATACAGATTTTCATTTAGACTGTAGATGGCGGTCTCGCTGACGGTCATTGCCGGCCTACTGTTAGTGCGAACTTGCCTCTCGGTGGAGGTCGTCGTCTCCGAGGATATCTGGCGAGGGTAGAGCGGGAAGGAGTCCGCCGCGTCAGAATGTTCCTCGTCATCACTGCTGCGTATGTCCTCTTCTGGGGGCCCTTGTTTATTATTACGCTGCTCCACCATCCGGCTTTCACTTCGCATATAGCGTATGAAGTAAGTTTCTGTTGTATTGTTAGTTACTTCTTTTAACTTAACTTTGTAAGCATCTCTCCATTTCGTCATAGTACATGCTTAGTACACATTCACATGTTTTATATACAAACGTTTGTCGTAATAGCGGTTCGTATATTCAAATGGTTACCCTACTTCGTGTGTAACAAAAACAACGTCTAGAATATCCAGAACGCTCTTCACGACTTCATTCACGCCGTATATTGAGCCGCGTCCTATTTTCAAGCCGAGTTCCTCTCATTCCCGACAGATGTACTTCCAAATAACTCTGCACATCTCGTACGTGCATGCGGCAGTGAATCCTCTATTGTTCCTCGCGTTGCACCGAGCGCTGAGACGGGCGGCGCTGCAATTGTGTTGTGGGTGCTGCGTCCACTGGAGCCAATTTGTACTCGCGCTTACCGCGGCCGGTAAGTTACTATACAGCTACCATATTTCGCTGCTTTTCATGAATACTCGCACAATCCAAAATCCACATTTTACAGGGTAGCCATTTGAAAATTAAAAAAAATTAAAAAATATTGTAGAAAATAACCAATCACAAAACGACATTTTTGCGCGCCATTATGTCGGTTTTGCCGTTATGAATGTGAATCTTACTGAGTATGAAATAAGGAATATTTTGGATTTATTTGTGTTATAAACTGGTATTTTCAAAATTTTGATTTGTGCGAGTGTTCATGAAAAGTAGCGATATTGTATCTTGTATTACGCATACACACACATGTGTTCGTGTGTTGTGTATATGTAACGAAAATATCTTTAGTGTAAGTTGGAGTTAGCAACAATGGAAATGGCGTTGTGGAATATAAGTTCAGGATTCGTTAGGATTTAATATCGCAGTAGAGAGCGCTCGCTGTCGCGTGCGTCCTCCCCCGGCTGTACCCGCGAGTTGATTTACAAAGGCCATCCGCGGGAACTTTCACTCGCTGGTTGGTACTCGACGACGAATAAATGGAATCACGACGAAAATAAGGACAAACTTCTAGAACAGAGATCTAATAATTCTTAGCAGGTATAGGTAGAACGAAAATAATGAATGAAAAACACTAGTTTTATTGTGAGAAAAGCGTACATAAGGAAGGTGGAGGAAAAAGATGGTGCAAAGCTAAGGACGCTTGCCTAGAAATTGCGTATAAAGTAACTTTACTATGTATGTAATATTATAAAGCTGATGAGTTGATTGAACGCACTGATCTAAGGAACCAATGGTTGCAATTGAAAAAATATTTTTGTGTTGAATGTGTTCATTCATTGAGGAAGACTGTAGGCTATATAACATCACGCTATGACCGACAGGAGTGGAGCAGCAATTACAAATGTTGCAAAAACGGGAAAATATTGATTACCACGCGGACGAAACTGCGACCGCAGCTACTCGTAGTGCACTATAAAGTGGAGACTTCAAAACACGACTAAAATAATTTTTAGTAAAGAAATGCTACTATATAATTGATGAATGAATGGCCTATGTCCAGCAGTGGAACGGGAGAGGCTGAGATGATGATGAATATTTAAATGATACAATAAGTTATACTTTATAATGAATACTTCCGGTATAATACTTATGAGTGTGGATAAATTGAAAGAATGGCTAAAGTAACAAGACACGGAGTTTGACATTTGTATTTATAATGGTTTTTTTCAATATGTTTTGATGACTTATGTATTCGATTACGATATTTGTACGCCTAGTTGGGCAGGATTTAGCGGCTACGTTTTTTGTTTGTTCGCAACACCTAATACCTAAATACAGCAAATAGAGAATTTGAATTTGAGTGTGAGATCGAGGCACGCCGGCGACGCTCACCTGCTCCTGGGGGTCGACGGCGAGCGGCCAGCGGCCCGCGCGCGTCACGAGGATCCCGTTCTCCGTGGAGACGGCGTCGCGCGGCAACCCCTGAGCGTTCCACGCGCGCACCGCGCACGAGTCGGCCATCGTCGCTATCAGGCTGCAACAACCGCACACGCAATAGTACAACACGACGGACGGCACGCCGGCGCCGGTAGGGCCGCCATTGATTGATACTAGCGGTCGCCCGCTGGTCGAAATTCGACCATAATAAAACATAATTCTCTGACATTTCTTTGGACTTCTTGTTTGACATCGACAACCAGAATGTAAACAGTGAACGTTGTATGTGCGTGTCAAATGAGTGTGTCAAATGCATGGTAGTGTGTGTAATGTTTTATTTATTGATTTAAT
>DWGJ01002817.1:0-14785 GCA_018246895.1 Aspitha aspitha aspitha | reverse complement strand
CCCCTTCTGCGTTCGGAAACAACTACCAACTGTTAGTTAGACATTATTTTTATTATTTTAATAATACATTAAGAATTGACTATAATGATCATTAAGAATGTAAAAGTATTGGGATTTGAAAGGTACAGCTATTTTTTAGCTCACAACTTAACAGAATATTACATTTCCTGCACTAAATAATGCAATAATCAATTGTAATTAACTAATATTAGTGATTGCTAATTAACGCTTCTTTACAAAGACGTATTAAACTATATTATTAGTAATAATAAAATAAAAAATAAGAATATTCCATGCATAAAACGTCGAACATATTATTTATATTGAAACTCTAGTGAACCAGTAGTTTCGTTTTGAATAGTATTGTATTATTTTAATTTCATAAAGATTACTATTCCCGGAATGGATAGTATAAAGACAAGTATAATGGATATTACAGAAGTTTTAAATTCTAAGGAACAATGTCTTAAATTGTATAAGTCTGTGTAATGTCTTAAAGCTTAGAAATAAAATTTTTATCATACATATAAAGATTTTACTTTTAAACATAAAGTTCAGTAGTAAATAAATAATAAAAATTATTGCAAGGTTATAGCAAGTATCCGAACCGTTTCTGTAGATCGTCGCCATTGCGTCCTCGAAATGCGTCAGACGGCGCCATTTTGTTTCGAGAAATGCGCAGTTGGAACCAGGGTATATAAACCCGCCATGACGTCATGCGCCGTTTATAAAATTCTCGACTTGGTGAAGTGCGGACGTCTAGCTAGTTCTGTGAAGTGAATGGAAGATTTTGCATCAGAAAATTAGTGCCTGTTTGGATTCAGGTGTGTACTATTGTCACCCGCCATATATTATAACTATAGCCCAGATAACTAAAAATGGGCTATAGCATTCAAGAAAAATCTGTCGTTGACTTTTGTGAAAGTAAAGCGGAATCCCTTTCTAATTGGGTCCGTAGAGTTAAATGTAAATCAATAAATGCTAGAACAAAGAGAAAGCGTGATTTGAGAATAATCGCCATTTTGAGTAATTCACTGTCTCGAGCAGAGAGCGAGCTCATATCGAAACAAAGAGAACGTGCTAGAAGGTGGGCTCAAATGCAAGCTGATCTCGGATTGTGCAATAAGGAAGAGGAAATGGCCAAGCAGCAACGTGAAAAAATAGATAACTTATGGAAGAATGATCTCAGCGGTCTCGATACTTTTTTTAAAGAATTAGACGGTGTTAAACCTATAGCTAGCGTAGGATGATAGGAAAAGTGATTTTTTCTTTGATCTGTGATATATGCAGGATGTTTTTCTAAATTACAGTCCCATTGCGTTTCGCGTGGGTCTGCCATCCGACGGCCGCCATCTTGGTTGCCGCTGGGGCGTGGTAGCTGCTAACTACAAAATGGGTTTGTAACGGTATCGTGCATTTATTTAGTTTATTTTTTTAGCAAATTGTAAATAAATTATAACATTAGTTAATTATTTCAGTTTTCTGTTGAAAAATAGTTAATTGGAAATTGAGTTTTATTCATATTGAATAAGAATATTGTAACATATGTTTAAGTATGAAAATAAAAAAAGTTTTTAAAATTTGCGTCTCGAATTTCATTTTCTTCTTGATCTACTGTTATTTCACCCGCAATGTATTATTCCATGAGTCATCGTGAACACTTCTGAGAACGAGGCAGTTGCGGTGCGACGAGACGCTGAACGTATGTGACCGGTTCAAGGAGACTTCGCGCTGTCTTATCGAGGCTGCTGCGTATCATGCAACAACATACAGCCAACTCGACACGCGTAAGCGGCGTGTGCGTGCGAACATGCATAAGTCCCGGTGTCAGCCCACACTAGGTAATCGTTAGGAGATTGCGCCATAATTTGTAAGATGTAATCGTGTAACCAATTGCGTTATGACGACTCGTGTAACCGCTCGCGAGCGGTTTTATTCGTATGCTTGTTGTGTTTGGAGCCCAGATGCCTGCTCTCTGCTCTTACCTAGCTGTGGAGAACACTGCTCGACCTGACTTGACCTGAACATGCTCTACCATGCGGATGACGCAATCTGGCACTGCGCTTACTGTCGGTACGCTAGAGGGAAGCGAGGTGCTGGTGAGTTAATGTAATTAAATGTTACACAACCTAATGCTTATTATTTTGCCCACTTAAATGTTTGGTAAAATGTGGGCAACCTGTGTCGTTTAATATCCAACTCTCACAGAATTACGACCAGCTCCCGATGTCCAAATCTGCAGTGGTGTAAGGGATGATGGAAGAGTTTTGAAGCACCCCTGCCTGGTCTATAAATATACACTACCCAAGAACACTTCAATATGCGCGTTGTGAGCAAATAGTAACATTCCAGGTCAGGTCGTCTATCAATACCTAACATGTCTATGTAAAATATGGAGGTGTACTATAAAGTTATAAGTGTGTTTTGTATTCATGCAATAAATGGAAAGGTGTTTATATGAACTAAGAGTCGACGTAAACGCGATAAAATGTGGGCTGATGCGCGACGTAAACTATGTAATGTAAGAAACTACAATATTAGGCAATATTTATTCAACTTTGCTACTGTGGATATAAATTGAAATCAATAATGAAGACATGGCAGTAGGGACGCTATCCATGGACCTTTCATGTACGGTGAGTGTCATGGATTACTAAGCAGAGAGGTAATATATCTTACAACAAAACAGTGTCATCCACTTTGATGAGAAAAGTAACACGGAATTTATTAGAAAATAATTTATACATATAAGTAATACAAGTTTTTTCCAAAAAAAAGATTGACCTAAATACAAAATCAATTTAATTGAAGCAAGTCGTTAATTGATTTGTGTACATTTCACAGCTCGTTACTGGACGCAGTGAACCCGGTGAAACAGACCTCGTTCATGCTCCATTTCTACGTTGATTGAACTGAAAGGAAAAGATCCTTGTGGAAGAATCTAGACTGTTTCCATTATATTTTCGGAATTGACCGCTTTCCCTTCAACAAAAAACTTTAGATTACTCCATTATTCAATACATATAGATGTGATCATTGAAATGGATTCATAAGCATATAGCATTTAAAATCGGCAACTAAACTGAATTACATATCGTGCGCGCCAAGAATGACCGAAGTAAAAATTAGGTAAGTGGTCATTCATCTAGAGTCAAGACTATATCTAGTGCTAGTAAAGAAACTTATTTTGAAATATATAGTTTGTATTTTTATAGACTGCAAGCCAGACAATTTACATACACGCTCTATTAGTACTTTACCTTTTCTTAATTTTTACATTTATGCAGTCTATGGAATATAAGTTATGTACGCTCAACAGGGTTTCTTTGCTTGTTACTGGGTCATACAATTGTTATGTTTTAAAGCTCATATATTTCATGTGAATGGTACCTTATGCCTACTTACAATAAATGTTCCTTATCTTTACAAATATTTGAATTCTAAATACTCCATATTAATTGAAATTAAATTTGGAATAGTTGATTTTCTTCGAGGAATAGATAATCACAGATCTACAAAACCTACTTGTTTACGTTAATTATATAGGTAGATTTTTTATTAATGGTAGAAAAATTTTCAGATATCTTCATTGACTTGCTAATAGTAACTTAATCACACTACGTCATCCTTCCATGGATAACTTATTGATTAACAGAAATAATTTTACACCAGATTTCTAAGATGAGGCTGTATAACAGAAAAAATCATACTGCATTTGTCATTTGAGTTTGAAGTGTGTGTATCGAAAAACAATAATCAACATAGGTTTGGAAACTACTGCAAATATTTTAGTAAAAATGTTATCAGAGATTGTAGAAAATTACGGAAAAATAATGGCATATATTGAAAAACACCCAGAGACTGGAGAACCGACATATGAAATTTAATATTTATTGGCATTAATGTGGTCTAATGACATACACATTTAAATTGAGTATTTCATGTCTGCTATAATTTTGCATGCAAATTTATTACATATTGTCATATTTTATTATAAGGAGACTTTGAAACGGCAGTTAGTGGATATAACAAAAAGTTAAATTATTTCCTTGATGGAACTGTTAGGAGCACATTTTTTAATTTTTCAGCATTTTGACATAATTAATTCTTCGTATGGGAAATTCCAATTTAGCTATATTGTAATTAATATATTTATGTAAGCACTTCATTGATTGAATGAATGTACTATTTATTCATGTACATAATGAATTCAAATAGATGTTATTATACAATGTGTTACGATAAAATCTGATTGAAGTAATATGGAAATATAAGTTCGGTAAGCAAATAAATTGAGGTGTACAAAAGAACAATTTGTTGAGGTGAAGTTACTACTAAGGTAATCTTTGCAACAATCTATTTGATACCTGCATGATTACTAGTGGTACTGATTTTCTGTCCTTTTGTTAAATTTGCTTGCTTGCTTGTTTTTATTTTAATTCAGGAATGAGTCATCTCGCCCAACAATTATATATAATGAGGAGAGACCTATTAAGAATGACAAAAACCTACTTAGCACATTACGAAGTTAAATGAAAGCAAATTGAGTCTGATGGAATCCTGGCAAAGATTTAGAGTGTGAATTGTATATCTTGCAAGGCCGCTTGAAACTGAGTCAGCAGAACTAAAATATTTGAACATGAAGTGTCACATTTACCAACATTCATTACTCATTGTTGAACTATGGTATTTTTGAATATGGAATGACTGGTAGAATATGCCATATGGTATTACGTCACTGTTTATTAACAACGGTAAAAATTAAATATGAAGTTGTTACTAGTTCTAAACTTCTAGCTATTTGAGAACTGCATTTAATTTCCTGGAATCTGCACCACATTGAGTACTTATATACAAATTGTATCTGCTTCAACATGAAGATGAATCCAAGTAACAATGACATTATGGCAGCACTTAAATCCCACTTACAAATTAACAACAATCAGCAAGAAATTGTTCTTGCCTACGATCACGGCGTCCAATGCAGAATGTCTTAATCCCAGGTATCACTGCTTATCTTTTATTGTTGTAATAATCTTACAATTTACTTAAGATTCTATGAATAATATTTATTAGCTTTAGTTACATACTTAATTTAGTATTACCTAAAGCTAAAAGATTTAATTATTGCCATTTTTCAATTTATAAATAAATGTACTTATATAGTGCCTGTAGTTGCATTTTACAGCATCTTTAATGTAGTGTAAATGTGAGCCAGCAAATTGCTGTTTGACCCTTTTATGCAGGTTAGAGGTGACAAAAGAAGCAACATCTATGTTTAAATGTGGTGAAAGTAAATAAAACTAAAATATCTATTTAATCAAGGAACCTACCAGCTGAAATGAAACAAAGTATTGATCTTTGATCCATTATTTTATTTATGAAATTGTCTGAAGACTAACTGAATTATTCACTTTTGATTGTAATGTAATTATTGTTGTGCTGGGTCTACTGTCTAACCAGCTGCTGCCTGTTACTGCATGGTCAATGAAAATTAATTGAGAACAATTTGTAAGGAGAAATATTATCATATCAAGACCTATTTTATTAGATGACTACTTAATATCTACCTACCTACTACATATAATGCAATTGTACAATCTTAACTAACGCCATGTTATATAACCGCGGTGTGTATATTATCATTGAAAATTGAAATGGATATCTGAGCACTGAGTTTTGAAAATTGTACATATGTAAAAGTATACATTACATCTCTGAGGATGTTTGCTGTGTTTCAAATATTTGTCAACAGCAATGCAATGTACACAACAATGAGGCTATTCCTTCGTGGGCTTCATCCAGATAAAGTCTACGCTACATTCAATGAGTGATGTCCTCAAATCAGATGGCCAAGGTATTAATTACCTAATTACTAGCAGCCTAATAGTAGTGTTTTGATATTTACTGGTTTAACAAGAATTTTAGCGTTTGTAAAGATTATCCATGTAGTATTTTGAATATGAAGCAACTTTAGAAGAACAGAAATACTTTTTGATGTTTGATGAAAAGACCCTATTATTTGCATGCTTGCAGTCTGACTGCATGGAATATTGCACCAAAATATATTTAATCTGTATAAGTGACATTTTTCTTAGTGTATTTTTGTGGTAATGGCAATTTATATGAAGATTGTAAACCATAAAAGGACAACTTCGTTGGCGTCTACTAGATATAAATGCGACTTAACTGACAATCCATAGAGCGTTTGGAAGTGCTTGACTATAATTTAGTTGCTGTCAATCAGTATCAGTAGAAATGGTAACGACCAGAGCTAGGCGTTTTCCAATTAGCCGAGGACACCAAAAACTAATGAAACATCAGTGGCGGTATCAAGATTGAAGGCTGCCTGTATGCATCAAATTTTTAATGTATGTGTACTTTAATGGTGATTTTTTTTAAGCACATATAACGCACGCCGTTTTGTTCAACTGTATGTACGTACCGAAATTTACCTTCTTTCGCCAGATTGCCTCGCGATTTGTGCAGTAGTCCTGTGTGTCCGCGTCATATATGTTTGCAAACTACACAAGTGCAGTACCTATTTCCAATCGAAATCGAAACGTGCGATGATGATGAGATTCCATGAGATGCCGTGTCTCTGCATGCCAGTCTCTCCGCTGCACGACTGCGTTCTAATCCCCGAGCTGCACGACTCTGCGCCATAGTTCTAGAGCAGCACAACTCTTCGTGTCAGTCCCAGAGTTACATGACTGCGTGCCAGTCCCCCAGTTACACGACTCTTCATACCAATCCCTGATCTGCCAGACTTCTTTGCCGTTATTCTACAAAAAGCCGATTTCATATCTGATAAATCTGCAGACTAAGTGGATTTACAGGCTTTGCATTACTTATGCGAGTCTTCGGGCTGTGCATGTTTTGCATGTGTCTGCAGGCGGTGCCGTTTTGATGCTGCTCCACGCGTCTGCGCTATCCGCACCTCCTAAGCGAATCTGCAGGCTGCAAATTGTATGCGCAAGTCTTCGGCTGCTCTTCCTCTACGCGAGACTGCGGGATTTGCATCTCCTGAGAGTCCACAATCAGCGTAAATCTTCGGGCTACTCATCTTCTACGCGAGTCCGCGAGATGCGCCTCTCCAAGGCGAGTCTGCAGGCTGCGCATCTCATGCGCATGTTTTCGAGCTGCTCATCGTTCCACGCGAGTCTGCGAGATGCGCGTCTTGAAGGCGAGTCTGCAGGCTGCGCATGTGTTCGGGCTACTGGTCCTTCCACGAGAGTCTGCGAGATGCGCCTTTCCAAGGCGAGTGCGTAGGCTGCGCGTCTCTTCTACGCGAGTCTGCGAGATGCGCCTCTCCAAGGCGAGACTGCAGGCTGCGCATCTCACGCGTATGTCTTCAGACTACTCATCCTTCTACGCGCGAGATGCGCCTCTCCAAGGCTAGCGCACAGGCTGCGCATGTCTTCGGGCTACTCATCCTTCTACGGGCGTCTGCGAGATAGGCCCTCTCTAAGGCGAGTCCGCAGGCTGCGCATGTCTTCGGGCTACTCATCCTTCTACGCGAGTCTGCGAGATGCGCCTCTGCAAGGCGAGTCTGCAGGCTGCGCATCTCATGTGCATGTCTTCGGGCTGCTCATCCTTCTACGGGAGTCTGCGAGATGCGCCTCTTCAGGCCGAGTCCGCAGGCTGCGCATCTCATGCGCCTGTCTTCGGGCTACTCATCATCCTTCTTCGGGAGTCTGCGAGATGCGCCTCTTCATTGCGAGTCCGCAGGCTCCGCATCTGATGCGCATGTCTTCGGGCTACTCATCCTTCTACCAGAGTCTGCGAGATACGCCTCTTCAGGGCGAGTCCGCGAGCTGCGCGTCTCATGCGCATCTCTACGAGCTGCTCATTCTTCTACGTGAGTCTGCGAGATGCGCCTCTTCATCGCGAGTCCGCAGGCTGCGCATCTCATGCGCATGTCTCCGAGCTACTCATCCTTCTACGCGAGTCTGCGAGCTGCGCCTCTCCAAGGCGAGTCCGCAGGCTGCACATCTCAGGCGCATGTCTTCGGGCTACTCATCTTTCTACGGAAGTCTGCGAGATTCGCCTCTTCATCGCGAGTCCGCAGGCTGCGCATCTCATCTACTCATCCTTCTACGCGAGTCTGCGAGATGCGCCTCTCCAAGGCGAGCCCGCAGGCTGCACATCTCATGCGCATGTCTTCGGGCTACTCATCCTTCTACACGAGTCTGCGAGATGCGCCTCTCCAAGGCGAGTCGGCAGGCTGCGCATCTCATGCGCATGTCTTCGGGCTACTCATCCTTCTACGCGAGTCTGCGAGATGCGCCTCTTCAAGGCGAGTCCGCAGGCTGCGCATGTCTTCGGGCTACACATCCTTCTACGCGAGTCTGCGAGATGCGCCTCTCCAAGGCGAGTCCGCAGGCTGCGCATCTCATGCGCATCTCTTCGAGTTACTCATCCTTCTACGTGAGTCTGCGAGATGCGTCTCTCCAAGGCGAATCCGCAGGCTGTGCATGTCTTCGGGCTACTCATCCTTCTACGCTAGTCTGCGAGATGCGCCTCTCCAAGGCGAGTCGGCAGGCTGCGCATCTCATGCGCATGTCTTCGGGCTACACATCCTTCTACGGGAGTCTGCGAGATGCGCCTCTTCATCGCGAGTCCGCAGGCTGCGCATCTCATGCGCATGTCTTCGGGTTACTCATCCTTCTACGTGAGTCTGCGAGATGCGCAACTCCAGGGCGAGTCCGCAAGCTACGCATTTTTGCGGGCTACACTTCTAACGCGAGTCGGCGAGATGTGCATCTCCAAGGCGAGTCCGCAGGCTGCGAAGCTCATCCGCATGACTTCAGACTACATCTTCTAAGCGAGTCGGCGAGATGCGGCATCTCCAAGGCGAGTCCGCAGGCTGCGCGTGTCCTCGGCTGCTCTTCATCTACGCGAGACTGCGGAATTCGCAACTCCCAGGCGAGTCTGCAGACTATGCATGTCTTCGCCTGCTCTTCATCTACGCGATGCTTCGGGATTTACGTCTCCAAGGCAAGTCTGCCAGCTGCGCAGGTCTTCAGGCTACTCTTCGCAAATCTGCAGGGTCGCCATTCCCAGGCAAGTTTGCAGACTGCGCATGTTCCCAGTTACTCTTCATCTACCTGAGGCTACGGAATTCGCATTTCCCGGGCGAGTCTGCGAGCTACGGATCTCGGGCGCATTCATACACACGTCCTCGGGCTACTCCGCTTCTACGTGAGTCTTCGAGATCCAAGATCTCCTAGGCGAGTCTGCAGGCTGTGGACGTCCTCGGGCTCGGACTACACTGCACAACATAAATCGGTCGCCTGAGGCTGTCAGCTTTATTGCTGCATCAGTAGTTTTCTGTAAGTTTTAACTTCTTTTAATCACTTAGTTTGAAGCTCACGAATCTTCGTGACAGGACACAAGCTGCGCACATTTACTTTACAGTCCACAAGTCTTCTTGCCCGTCCAGACGCTGCACTAGTCTACGTGTTCGCTTACCAGCCTTTGTCCTACTGTCTTCGCGCGAGTCCTGGAGCTGCTCGATCTGCGTGCCGCCAGCCCGCATTGCAAATCTAATTATCTACATAACAGTTATTTGGTAACTAAACACGTAGACGTATGTCTTTCTAAATCCCTTTGCTTTTTTGTATTGTACGTATGATTGCAAGCGAATCATTTGTTGTTGTTTTATCTTTGAGAGAATGCGTTATACAATGCTTTCGTGTTTTTTTTTTTATGTCTTGTTCGCAGAACTTTTGGCAAACGGTGTTGCGACCGTCATGTCTAAAAAAGGAAACCATACAGGTTAATCAGTATCAATAGAAATACAAAGATCTTGACGTAATTAGAATTCGCTATAATTTCCTATATTCAAATATTCAGTAAAGGTATTCACGGTTTGTATGATATGTGTTGTAGCATTTATTTGCAGTGTTACAAGGAACTTATTATTAAGCTTGCAAATTGACATTTTGTTTTACATTTGCGTTAATAGTGAAGTGAGCCTTGGTTTTTGTTACATTTCATATTTTCAGGTTTCATCTTGGTTATGTAATGAAATGTATATTATGGGAGAACATTGCACATTGTGTTATTTGTATAAAGGTTTTGCTAATAATTGCCTTATATTTTAAAAACCCTGCATATTGTAAAACTGCAAGTTTTATCCCTGGTGTATGTGGCCTTGGAATTCCATGACTAAACGCCGGTGTTGGGAACCGAGAATCACATCTCATATGTTTTCTTAATTAATGTGTCGTTTTATGATTATGGCAATAAACATTAACAATTTCTTTAAATATTAATAGATGTATTGCTACGTTGCATAGACATGTATAGTAGTCTCCCAACTCAGGTGCTTAAAATCATAGTTATCCGTTTGTGTTGCATGGGCAATATTTCCGACACTGCCAATACTACTTGCACATTATGTAGTCAGTGCAAAGGCAAAAGTATACTGAAATCAATACGTATAATGGGACGAAATAATCGTCACATCATTTTTCTTGTTGTACCCGTGTTCTCAGGTCCGCTTTTTGGTCCGCACGTATTCTGCAAAGTTTAGCCCATTCTGCAGTTATCGAACAACAGGTCAGCATAAACCAAATTTCTTTTTAAAGTAATTTGAATTTGCATCTGTCGAGATTACGTTATACTCAATATGAACAACAGTTTCTTCCGTTTTGTTCATTATACTGTGAGGAGTGTACATGAGATACAATATCTATTACACAAATGAAGGATTATCCAAAACTCCGAGAAACAGTTCAGCGTAATATACGAATTTCTCAAAATAATTGGAATTATTTGTAAGGACTGCATTAGGCTGTGAGGAACTAAATCCTCACATAATGTGTGGTTTTCTCTGTTTCCCCAGAGCCTGCCATAGCTAAGATTTCCAGTTCGCAATTGAGCTTGGTTTGGAGTTCTACTCTGCCTGTCGCCCGAAAGGTCAATTCAAGTTCAAATTTCTTCACAAAAATGTTTTTAGCCTTAAAGCTAACGAGAGGAAAATTTCCTCTCGATATTTTGCCTTATTACCTGTTCTCAGGTCTACTTGATTCGCGCGCATTAGATCTACGGAAAGGATTCAACAAAACTCCAGATCCAGAAGATCGAATAAGTAATACTTAGATTTTATTCTCGATATATGATGGGGATATACTCCTCATAATATTTTTGTTCCCTATTGTAGTGTTCTCAGGGCCTTGTTCATGAGTCGCACTTGGCGTAAGGTTCATAGCTTTTGGTATATGAACGAAATGGCATCCAAGGATTAGTCAGACTGGAAAGACTTGTTGGTAAATATGGAATAACTATTACATGTCATGACTTGTCTTTTGTGTGTTGTTTTGCGTATTCTCAGGTTCAATGGATTGTTATGTTCGCTGAATAGAATTTTTTAATGCACTTGAAAGTATTTGCTGGCTACAAATGAAAAAAAATCTAATAAACGAATACCAATGATGTGTTCTGTAGAATTCGTCGTCAGTAGTGAAGTGAAGTTTTACAATCATGTGGTATATGAGCTCAAAGTAAGCCTCAGTCATTTTATGAAAAAGAATATTTAGAATTTAATCGGAAGGATTAGCCTTCCGCACATCATTCTGGTATATTGTTCTCAGACCAGCTACTTCTCGGAGAACAATAATCGAAGCGGCAATTTGGTCTCTTCTGGTGAAACAACAAGATATAATACCGCAAGGAATTATTTAAGGTGTTGAATACAACATATTCTCTAATATTCATACTATATACTCTTCGTAAATTATCTACTCAGTTGCCAGGAAAATGATCGGTACTAATGCAATCCCAGTAAGTTAAAGTAAATTTATTTTTACTTAAAACGGGAAAATAATTATGTAAGGCGTGAGGATTAGCCTCACATAATCGTTTTTGTTCCTCTAATCTCAGACCGATACTGCAACGTCAATGCATCTATTTGTTCGAGCAAATGCAAGAATATGTAAGATAAGGATTGGAAATTTATGCGGTTCGAGAAAAGAACTGGTGACATCTATGGAAATCTCATGATCGAAAGTATAAGTTGGATTAAAAACAAAAGCTGTCATATGAAAATAGCTATAGTGTGAAATGACGATGAGGCCTCGCATATTTGGTATTGCTTTAGTATCCTAATTACAGTTGAGCTGTATTTAGAAAGGCGGGAAAGCAGCAATTCGCATCGTCCTGGACACTACAAATTGAATTCCAAAATGTAAGACGTTTTGTTTCTTCGCGTCACATAATCATATCCAAAAATACAGAATGTAGAATCGGAACAGATGCTGTTTGCTTCTGAAATTGCTAATTCACTAAGATGAAAGCGAAATTAGTAGATGCGCGACGAATGTTTTAGTGTGGATTAAGAGACTCGATTGAACTCCTGTCAGGTATGGCACCGTTTTATATTCATGCGAAGATTGCACTTGTTAACCTTGGACTACGTAAGCGATGAGGACTAGCCTCACATAACTTTTTTGTAGTTTTCTTGTTCCCAGTACTATAGTGAGTGCGATGAGAGTAAACGTGACCTAAAACCCTAATGGAGTTGCTAGACACCGTGATATTTTTAGGAGTCCTAAACGTATAGGTACTGATAAATGCGACAACTTTGCAAATAGAGTGGGAAAACGCTGAAATGACCGACAAAGAAGAATGTTCACTTTTATCTACCAGTAACTTGCTCCAGCGAGGACATGCAATCGCATAAGGTATTATTGCAACGTTTGAAGGGGTTCCACTTGCAATAATTAACCCGGGTGAAAATCTGCATGCGACGCTTCCAGCATAGTAATGAGATTGTTTCAGATCGCGAATCGCCTATTAGTAAACTATTTATTTTGAAATAGAAGAGTTCAGGGGATGGAACAGTATTTTTATTACATACAATTATGAAAATATGTACTGTGTATCAAATTATAACTTAAGTCTGGTAATGCGACCTTCTTTTATAGGGTATGTAACCCAACACTACACGATTGTTTCGAATACTTTTTATTCACACAGGCACTTTTTAGGGCATTGGTACAGTTTCATTTTCTAGAAAACAGGAAAGATATTATCAGCACTTTATTTGGCATTCTCCGATCGCATTGATTAAGAAACATTAAAATTGTTGAACTCGAAAGTGTAACGCTGGGATTAGTGCCTCTACCGGGTATTTAATTAAAAATGCAGCAAAACATGCAGTGTGAATCAAAAATGCAAAACATTGATACCTATAGCAAAAGTAAATTTAATATCATAAAGGTATGGCATTGCTCTTATTAAGGTTTCAATTATAATAACAATTTAAGGAATGCAGCATTCACTACGAAGTCATATAAGGTATTGTTTCTAGATAATTTTTCCAGATAATTTTTTTTTGATATTTTTAGTATAAGCACATCCCCAAAAGGAGATATCGAATGTCATATTATAAAAAAAAACAAAAATTTCATAATATATTAAATGTTTTAAGGGTATTTTGAATACCACATGGAATGTAAGGGAAATGATAATGTGTACTAATTATTTATAACTTAATGACAATTTAATGATGATACTTTATTATTGTTATGCTATTTGTGAATTTGTGTTGTGAGCAACTTTAATTTTATTTTTTTGTATTGTACTGTGTGAATGCGAGTGTTACAATACATAATCATGTTCTTTATTACATTAATGGTGCACTTTGACATAATTAATTTATAGTTCCTT
Organism: Aspitha aspitha aspitha; assembly: GCA_018246895.1. Classification (NCBI taxonomy): domain Eukaryota; kingdom Metazoa; phylum Arthropoda; class Insecta; order Lepidoptera; family Hesperiidae; genus Aspitha; species Aspitha aspitha. Next base: position 1,108 of record DWGJ01002817.1, on the reverse strand, counting down.
ACAGGTCTTATTAATGTAATCCACTGTTTTATGTTCATAGTAATGTTTACTCTAATTATTGCTCATGACAACCTAACGTTCATAATGAGAATTTTTTTCAGCATCTAATTGACATTATTTTCAGATTCATTCATTAACTGTTTCTATTTGCAATAACAATTTTAAATTAAATATTAACCGATGATTGATTTAACTCATCAATAAATAATACTGTTGCAATTGATATGTGACTAAGCTAACATTGAAATATTTTGTTAGGAAACCATAAAAAAGTTTGTTCACAGGTGCTCTATATTGACAATGACAAATCTAAATGCTATGAATATTTAAAACAATCTTGCCTTTACATCTAAAAGCCAGCAGTATATTATAGAATCCGAAAAATTAAACAAATGACATAAATATATGGGACAACTTTACTATCACAATGGGAAATTACATGAATAACAGTTTCAGAACAGAGACAATCACCAGGAAATGATAAATTACTCTTGTAGCGATAATCAGTTGAATAGCAAGTTTCCTTCTAACATAACCAGGCAAGAAAGGGTGTTCTCCTAATGAAGTACTTATTATTTTAGGCTGGGATGACTTAAATCATTCTAAAATGTATGGGAATATGCATAATAAAAAAAAACCAAGTAAATTGCAGTGCTTCAGTCCATTTTATAAGATCACGTCGGATACGAAATGGTTTTTTAGAAGAAACTGCAGAAAAATATTTGGTAATCATACAAAATATACCTATGTATGTGCTATGTAGAACAGATAAAGCAAAAAAGTAACGAATGTAATGAATAAAAGTAACGAAAAAAAAAGGTAAAAAAAGCTAAAAAAAAAGCTAAGTTAAACTGTTATATGTAGTATAGCTGCACAAAACAACAAAAGAAAAGAATATTACAACCGAAGTAGTAAAATCACTGTTAAAACATATAGAAGAATTTCTGTAATTTTATGGTCTAATGCTGACCTGAACAAGAAGAAACCTACAACAGAAGAAAGAAGACGAAGATCATGAAAGAAGACTGAAGAGCAAGAACGAAGATGAAGACGCGGGTGGAAAGAGAAGACTAAGTTGAAGCCGCGGGTGAAAAAAGAAGATGAAGAC
>DWGJ01002816.1:0-14785 GCA_018246895.1 Aspitha aspitha aspitha | reverse complement strand
CTTGTCATTATGTTTCTAACCAATATTGTATGTGCTTTTGCTAGTGTTCACTTTGTTGGTGTAACAAAATAAATAAAATAAAATAAAATAAAATAAAATTAGAACAAACAAACATCTATCTTTAATCCTAAACAGGGCACAAACAAACCCGACTATTAGACCTTCCCAACCTCTAATTGGGCTGTAGGAATGGGACTGTTAGAGTAAATCGAGTCAGTAATAGGTGTTAATAAGAATAAGGTGGTGAGTATTCATTAGTAACGGGACCGCAGGAATGGGAATGGTAGTAATATTAGTCCAGTTAGCAGTAAGACTTCCAAAAGGAACCAGTATATCTGTTTTATGACACCTTAAATATTGTTCGTGACGCTTAAATAAACGATGTTATGTATACACGAACGCAAAGATAGTATTATAAAACTTTATAGATCAGAAATGTAGCAGTAAAACAAATATGTAGATAGCACACCAATTATATTTTCCGTAACACTGTAACAATCACTTTTTAACTCCTTAGCGTATCGGCGTTCTAAACGGATCCACTCATGATGGCCGAAGGAATTTATATTCAAAAAGTACGGTAGAATAAAAATAAAAGTAGTATTAATAAAAATACGGTAGTAGATCAAATATTAACAAAAGCTTACAGTATAGATATGTATTTTTACAATTTACTTCACGCATCTATCAATAAATACATAATGTTTGCGCATATATTGAAAACAAACATCTCTGGAGCGGAAACACTGAAGTGTTTATGATCTACTCGGTTTATGCGCATTGTTATCAGATATAATACGTATAAACGTGTCGACAACTCGCTATGTATTAACATTGCCATTGTCCCTGTGTATATAACAATTTGTGTGTTTTGTTTTTCTTCTTTCGCGTATATTTTACATCGTCTATCTCATCCTTATTTCATTGACACAAATACAGAAGAGCTGTTGTTATATCTATTTTTATATAATAGTTCAGAATGCCTATGTTTGTTCTTCCATGTTTTTATTTTATTCTCTTCATTCTTGATATATATTTTCTTCAATATTCCAATAATAGGTGATCATGTTCTGGAACCAAGAAATCCACTACCAAAAATAGTAATAATTCATAGCTTCTTTTAACAGAAATCTAGGAGCAGCTGTCCTTATTGGTATTCCAACTGTGAAAACCGCAGCCGCTTATTCGTAAGGGACGGTAAGGGAGCAATTAAAAGCTTTAAACTAATTCCGGATTATGGATTGACGGGGATGAAGCCCTCTGACCTTAAAACGCGCACTTAAGTGACAATTTGGGTAAAAGTTAAATACTTTCATAATACTAACAACTAAGATAAGAATAATAATAATTATCTAGCAACAGGGTAAGCTTTGTGTGATTTTGTTTTGTTTTTTGGAAATTTAATTTCTTTTCAATATTCATTGGGCGAAACGAATATATTGTCTTTTCCTTTTCTCTTTGATCCTCTACAGTTCACTCCTTATTATGTTACAGTTTTGATCTTTATCAAGTGTTCAGAGGAAATCCTATCCCAACAGTGGAAAACACAAAATAGTGATCAGTAGCACAATAAATTTGATATATCGCTGTCTACTGCAAAAAGATCTTCCATCGTATCCTGTTTATTGGCACGTCATAAATATTTTACATAACAAAGCAATAAAGTCCACCATTCAAGCCCGACTATCCCGCTATCCACCCCCATAATCAGACGCACTTCGACTATCCGTGTCCGGCGAACCAATGTTGTCCACACATTCCCTCACAAGCGTAAAGAGCAGGAGAGGCAACACCTTAGATACGTCTATTGAACGAAATTGTTAGTCGCGTCACGCGCAACGGTGATTTGTTACAAAATGGCCGCCATTGCAAACGGTCTTTGGGTGCTCTCTCAAAAATCAAAATGAAATGTCGAACATCAATCACGGAATTAGGACCGGGAACATCTTGATGTATCGTTGTTCTATGGATGACCGTTAAACGGTTTTCACGTTTTTAAATTGTTTTAGTGTTCTCTTAAAAACATTTACGAACTTTGTGCTAAATACAGTTACAGTTTTGTTCAAATTTAACCGTATATTTGAATATGGAAGATTTAGTATATAGTATAGTATAAGATTTAGTATTTAGATATGGAAGTCAATGCCTTTACCTCATTTAATGCGGTATTTGTAAAACACTTAGCAAATGGGTTACTAACAAATTGGTTTAAAGGTTTTGATTGAAGATCAATAATGGTATGATGATGATGATAAATGAAGGAACAAGTTGTGAATTGATTGCTTGTTACTCGGAATAAGTTAGTGACATGAAGTATAAGGAAAAATATAGGTATATATAGTGTAATATCTCTACCTGGATTTTAATTAAACAACCTTTGGAATTCAAAACACTTTTCCAACCTAAAAATCGTTTAGAAGCCTACCAAATTTTCCTTTCACTAGCATTTGCGTTTTTATTTACATGGGCGCTTTTAATACGGAAGAAAGCTCTGTCTGTCCGTGTATTCCATATATATATATAGATCTGTAGCATAGTCGAGATGTAACTTTTGGCACACCCTCTCATTCGCGGCAGCTTCTAACCGCGCTGCATTTTTTCTCTTTTCATTCCCCTACTTTTGGATTATTAGGATCTCAAGTATGTTTACTACAGATGTTTTGCAAGTTTTTGATACAAACAAATCATTTTTGATTTGTGCTTTACGAATTAGGCTATCAACTAAGTTCCCGTTGCAGTTATGCAGTTCACAATGGTTTGCCTTACAGTGTGTTATCCCAAAGGTCTAGGTTCGACTCCTAGGACTATAAAAATACCTTTACTTATTTACTAATAAGTGTTGATAGGAATTCGTTGTTTAATATTCATTTCTAACGGATTTCCAGAAATTTATAGTAATAATAAATAAATAATTGGGGACATTTCCACGCACGGCTGCCTGATCTCAAATTAGGCAATTTAATGCCTGTGTTATGGTGAGCGGACAGCTGATAAACATACATATATACATACCATTTAGTACTTATATAGATAATTTTATTACGCCCAGACGCAGAACAAACAAATGTGGTCATCACACAAATGTTTGTCCTGAGTGGGAATAGAACCCACGACCTCCGGTTTTGCTGTCAGGGTCTCTAACCGCTCGACCACGAGGCCAGGCAATAGTAATATTAATAACTGATAGTAACATTAGTGCAATACGCATATTAATTTTAGTATTATTAAAAGATTTAAATAATAGTTGAATGATAATATGAAATTATTATCCAAATTCGCAAAACCAAGCGACAGCCATCCATGTAACTTGTTTATAATAATAGTGACAGACTGTTATGTTAGTAAGCAATAAATCATGACTCACGTATGCAAATTCCTGTTTAGAATCCGGGAATGATATATTCATATTGCGCACTATTCTGATCTGTTGCGCCGATCTAAATAGACTCAGATATGAATAACATATTGAGTATGTTTAATGATAATATTAATGTAATATTCCAATTTCATTTGTATTATTATTATTTGGAATCAAGAGCCTCCGAAACCGGCATTTATGCACGAAGAGAACGATGAATGTAGATGAAGCACGGCAGGTTTGTAAGGACAGAGATATTTGGCAGTCGCTGCTTTCTGCCTACCCCGTTAGGGATCTGGCGTGACGATATGTAGTATTCAATAGGATGATTCCCGTCCTCCCAATATTCCTTTTACATCTTTTCCAGGTCGCCGTGTTTTAAAGCTAGAGAATTTGAATCGCATCAAGATTATAGCCATCTATCAACAATTCGTCTAGATTGTGTTAAGTGGTTCTTGGTATTTGTATAAATGTGAAGTATGTATGTAAAACTCTTTTCACATAGCAATTCTGGTAACCCAATCCAATTAATATTCTAATATCGCTCAATATTCAACGACGTAAATATGTGTTGAGATGTATGTGTAGATCGAACAGTTATTAATTAGTATTTTTTTTTCGTTTATCGCTTAATTACTTTGAGATTATTTTTATCATCAGAATATTTATTATGTTTTATTTTTCGTTGGTTCTGTTATCATGTCACATTTTTTAACATAATACCTACTGTGTTTATTAAAAGATACTGTTGATAAAAGCAATCCTCTGGAAATGTAATATCCAGTACCCTTTCATAGCATCCCGGACCCATGTAATTTCCTGTTTGTATTATATTACTTATGACTTTATTTAGAAGTAGAAACTTATACAAATTTTTTAAATAAACATTTTAGACGCATTAATATCAGTCAGATACCTACTTTTCTGCTTGTCTTTGTTGTTATAATGTCAATTAATACATTTTGTTAATAGAGGGAGAATTGTTGATATTGAATATTGTTGATATTGATATGAATTGAACATCAACGCCATCTCTGGAGTAGGTTGCCAACTGGTGTCGTTAAACTATAAAATTTACGGAAAGTGTACTCATTAATAATTTGTTAATTAGTCGAAAAATGGCGGAAACAGTTCCCAATAGCTAAAATAACGTACAGCCTCAAATTTTTTAATATCGGACGGTTGCATTTTGCAACAGAGAGCGCTGATGCCTCCTGCTGGAGGCTTTCTAGAAAGTTTCTAGTTCTTTTCTAGTTTATATATCTTAAAAGGCTTTTAGTGTACAAAATGAAGCAACAACTTATGTATTATCAAACATATACCCGTAGAATTTGACTTGACGTTATTAACTGTAATTCTTAATGTTTGAAATACGGAAATCATGAACATTTCCTGTACGTCCACTTTCCTTACGTCCTTTAAGTCAAGCTGTTCAGGAACATTGCAACGTCTGTTTATTCTGAAAACTGTTATATACAAGATTTGATGTCTACATAACTCACCAACAGGAATGTGCAGCATCGGGTTGGCGAAAGCGCCAACTATCAGCGTAAGGAATGCGAGTGCGGCACCCTTCATTTTGTATTTTTCTGAAAATAAAATCAACATAACAACATTTTATTCGTCACAGTACTTTAGGCCTTCTGCCGCGCTAGCCAAGTGCGAATCGGCAGACTCCACACACCTCAGACAACGAACTTTAGACTACCAAGAAGAAATCGGATTATTTAGGTACACTTGAGTAATTTATCTTTTGTATTTGTCTTAGCAGGGTCCCGATGCAGCCCGTACTTAACATATCAGACGCCGCATCAATTAATGCCTTTGTGTTTTTATCTACTACTGTTCATGTATTTAAAAATACTAAAGTCAATAGAGATCAAATTATAAACGTAGTCAATTCGTATCCTTACCTGAACGACGGTATGTGACCACAATAGCATGTTCTCCTAACAACGCTATATATATACTTATCGGTGTCTTGATAAGGATCAGGAAAGTAATTAATAATCCGGGCCCAGATTCTTTTATCTTAATTCATTAATTTATCTGCATATTAACGCGTTTTTATAGGTTCCTTATTTTTTTTTTTTCTTTTCATAATACATTACAAAATGTGTACTGTATTTTCTATTTTGACTGGCCTCTTGGTCGAGTGGTTAGAGACCCTGACTGCAAAACCGGAGGTCATGGGTTCGATTCCTACTATGTCGTATGTATATATGTATGTTTATCAGCTGTCCGGTCACCATAACACAGACATTAAATTGCCTAATTTGGAATCAGACAGCCGTGTGTAGAATTGTCCCCAGTTATTTATTTATTATTTTATTTATTTATTTATACTTAGTCGTAAATCGCGAGTACATTCGTATAGGCTCGCCAATAATTCGTGAGCAAATGTATGTATTTATTTCACTTAGGTATTAAGTAGAAAAAATATAATTTTTGCAGGTAAGACAATCTTTATATAGAAATTCCAGTAACATCGATTTTGAGGCAAATGCGTAACATACAGACGAACAGAATTACATTCAGTTTTATTAAGAAATTAAACAAAAAAAATCAAAATTATCTTATTATCCTATATTCTCGTCACATAAGGAAAAAGCGTTATACTCTCTCCATGCTACATTCTCTATGCATCTCTCACTGTTATTTGTAGTCTGTCGAGCTTCACACTTTTGTACTACTGACAGATATACCACTGTAATAAAAATATTATATCATTTCATATAAATTATGTAATCTATAAAAAAATCCCTCATTGTTATGAAATAGATATATCATAATATTCAGCACGTAGTATGAGAAAGGGTAGGGAGAAATGAAACGAGAGACATTTTATATACAAGCGTTTATTTTCATAATTTAACACAAACGTTGCAAACATTCAATAATGCAATCATAGCACTAATTATCAATAACTTACATCAAACACTAATAGAATTTGAAAAGATAACTTCGATAGAACATAAAGTCGCCATAACCTAGGCCGTGCGATTCCACAATACGCGCATTTAGGCCTTACGTGTTATATTTAACATTACATATAAGTAATATAACAAAGTACATGTATATTTATAGCCAAGCGGATCTGAAGGTGAAAATATAATACCGTGCATCGAACATATATAACAGACGGTTCCCTACGAATTCCGTTCCATTTATAATGATTATAAAAACTAAATTGTAAACAATATTGTTGTTCGAAATTTAAATTAATTCTAGATATATATGCATTGGCGTCGTTCGATTCCACTGTGTTATGTAATAAATTTCAATTATTTCTAAAATGATCGAAATTTGTTTTCAATAACGGATCGTGTCGTGATCGAGACTAAGCTAGATTGATGTAATAGGTAAAGTGTGATAAGTAACTGTTTAACTTGTCATACTGACTGTGAAAAAGTACACCTGCAAAATAAGACAATGATCAGATATATGAATAATTAGCGATAATCATATTTTGAATAGAGCAATCGAATCACGTAAAGCGGTTTCTAGATTACACACTATTGTTGGTTCTGTACCTTGATTTTAAACCTCCGCGATACTAAGTTATGTAACAATTAACAGATGAGACAGAATCTTAATATCAAAATAAGAATCTTAATAATACACAATGCATACTAAGGTATTAAAACAGTAGCATCCGCCAATTCATTGGTAATCTTCTGAAATACGAACTACAATAATTCTGTAGTAAACTTGAACTTTATAGTAGCATTTTTGTGTTTGGTTAATGATTAAATGTTCATGTAACAGGAGGCGTAATATAAATTTGAATTTAAAAGTATTGAACGTTCCAAATTCAAAAGATATAATTAAATTGCCCTGATAACTACAATTGTCTAGAAATCTCCCGTTTGTACAATATTTAGCAATTGCGAATATGTCCAGTATAACAGTAAATTGTATATTTACAAACATAGATACATTAAAAACAATCTGTATTAATCTATTTGGTAGGTAATTAATAGAAAATAATAATATTCCGATTACAAAATATGGGGAAATACAACATTATATCCGAGGTTAAAATCTTTAGATAAGCACAAGCATGTTATTAACGATAATATAATTAATTAATCAGTATTAATCAAGCATAGTCAAATCGATCTATTCCAGCTGAAAAACAGTGAACGTAAGGTTAAATCATTATATTACGTGTACATTGGTTAAAGTCTTCGTATGACTTGAAAATGAATAAAGAAAAAATGTTTTTATGAGACTTTTCAATTTTCAAAATAATCATAAGCCATTATATGGATGAACAAGCGATTATTTCCTGTTACTGCTTCTTGTAAATCTAACTAATCGACATAATCGCGTGTCATAGTTAGTGAATAACCTAACATTGTGAATAACAATATTTCGTATAACAGATTTAAATTTATACCAACGTTAAACTGTATGCCAATTCATCGATTGGAAACCATCTTTTAAATCGATCAATAATATCGAACAATAACATACATATGACATATTTTAAGATTCCACAATTCTATTACACATTTGGCACTACTCAACAAGTAACCACAAATCATAGAAAATTAACAAAAGCAGTGCATTTACGCTAAGAAGTAAAGTATCACTACATCTACTAGTATCCTATGTTAAGTGTTATATCAATATATATAAAAGTGAACAAGAGGCACTCTATAGGTTTATATACGCAAGTTAAAATAAGCGTAGTCCTTCAAACACCAAACGTGATATCATTAATACGGTTACTATAATGAGTACTAACATCATACGAATCTTCAATGCACACATAGGACTACATATAAAGCAACACTAATAGTTTCGCGTATTACGACAGTCAATTCATAAACAAGCACGACTGTTCGCTCTCCTAAGCGATATCAATTTCGAATCGAACCAGACATACCTTGAAATCGTAGAAAATAATACATCAACGTCACATTCAATTTTAGTGAACTATAAGTAAATTAAACCGATGTTCCCTATGTATTTTAACCAAAACAATGGAAATTTAAAACATTTCAATACAAAGGAAGTAACAGAAAGTTATTTGATGGTAAAATACGCTTGATAGAAGCGTTTAATAATTTGTTGACGGTAGTGCTTGTGGCAATGAAACATCTGTGTGAGATGTTTGTCTCAAAACATAAGCAAAAATCTAAAGACGTTTGTACGTCATGTAGACTACATTTAGCGTACAATCCGATTTAAAAGATACACATAATCACCAATAAATAGAATTAACAAAAGCCCGAAAATATTTGCGCACGTTAATATTGAATTTTCTTACTACATACCATAAGAAATCGTGTTTCGCGACAGATTAAAAGCTTCTTACATTCTCAAATAGGCAAGACCGACCCTTGTGTAGAAACAAGGCAATATAACTAAGGGCACAGATAGCCCTACATATAAACTAACACACATTTTATTTACATCAAGATGTCCATTGTCCATACTGCGGCCGTTTCAAGAGTTTCATTAGACTTATCATATTGTACTAGAAAGTTTACCTTATAACGAACGAATTGTAGAGTTTCGTCTAGTTGAATACCAATATTCGAAAGCCGTTGGGCGCTACTCTCACTAATCTACTAGATGACGTGTCCATCCTAAACAGTATAGTACTAATTTTGTATGACCTATCTTATTGAGTATACTACCCACTGTACAACCCACGAGTTAACACCGCCATTAACATTAACCGTAATTCGATATCAAATTAGAGGAACGTATTAGAGAATTAAGACACAAAGCAACCGATATTTTTCCATTTATGCGGTGAGATACCTTTTAAAAATGTTTTTTATCGTGTCAACGCTTTCAATTGTAAAATCGACAGAATTATTAAAATATTTTTCTCTAAAGAATTCCTTTACTTTGACATCTGTATCATTCACGTATTAAGACTTTAACTTTCATCATGTCCTTCCCATTAGCATCTCATCTCCATCCATCAAAGTGGCCTTATATACTCATTTAAAAAAAATCATTTTTGTATTGTTTCTATTTAGTCTCGTCCCACTATTAGTTCAGCAATATCGGTTTATATATCGAACCGTAAATCACGTACAACTTTCTAATATTGGTCCGCTACAGAGTTGTGAAGACCTAGCTTATACTTGTAACTTACTCTAAGGCTAGAATGAACTTAAACATTTCCATGCCTTGCGTGATATGTATTGCAATAGAGGCGCATTAAAGCTAAGATTTTTATTATTCATGTCCATCGTATTTACTCTTTTCGTCATCCTCATCAGTTCCACCCGCTGTTTAGCTGTCATATAAAGAAGATATTAAACTATTTCCATTTTGAATTTCATTTCGCACCATACTCGCAAATGCTTTATCCTATTCTCGAAAGATATGTTGAGACTTATAGACTATGACAAAATTATCACTACGTATCTCTATAATTTGTTATTAACAAGTGATATGTTGATGGAGACATCACTCCTTTTAAAATAGACAGTAACATTAATTAATGAACAATAATATTACATCACTCACGTTTCAATCATGGAACTTAACATCGACTTCGCTAGACAAACATTTAATGGACTTACAGAGCAATATAACACTTGAGGTGGCTTACAACTAAAATATACATAGCGCTATAATTTTACATACAAAAATAATTTAAGAAAATATACCAGACGTTTATTTCACATAAATACACATACGTCATGAGAATTGTAAATCGAACGGCATGCTGAAGACAAATAGCAACCCAATCCAAAGTTAGCAGATCGTTACATGGATAATACCAACTCGCAAGTTTAAAGTAATGTTACTGTTCCTGTCACAGTGAAATACTACACATTGGCTTAGGTCAATAAATCTCTTCAAAACATTGTCCACAACAAGCCAGCTATTAGATCTGTCATCGCGGACTCCCACATTCGATAACTTTCAAGTTCATTACCACCAATTCCATTGAATAAGAACTCTTTAACACAAATTTGCTTTCCCACTAGTAAAAGCTCTGAAATTATTGGTAGAGAAACAACACTAAGCGACGAAACCGAAACAGATATAAATTGTTAAAGTGACGTTCTACTGAATCATTAATTTATTGTACGTAAACATAGCCGTATGTAAGCCAATGACAATAAATAAGCTCGTACCGAGCTTCTCGTTTGAAAGCCGTTGAAATGTTAGTGCAGCGTTGGTGCAATTCTTGGGTGGTTCTGGCTTGCCTGTAACGATGAAAGTAATAAAATACATTATAATTGTGTCAATTATGTCATTAATTAAATTAATGGATGTGACAACGTACTTGTAGCAGCCATAAGCTGTGGCAAGTACTTTTGCCAGAACGCGCATTGCTTCACCCTCAAGCCGTGCCCGACAGCACTGGAATTCACCGCAAGAGATAGGTACTCTCTTCCGAATGCAGTGTGAACTGGCCAATGCACTTCCGTCAACTCTCCGTCGGGACCCAATGATGGATTCCTGAAATTCGAAATGATTTTGCATGTTTTGGTTCAAAAAGTTAATTTGCAACAGGTGTTGTGTCCATGGCGAATAACGTTATTATCAACAATGAAAATTCTAAATGCATAATCGTTCGTGTATCAAATCAAATGTGGGTATAACGTACGTTTTTATTTATCAAATCGTGGATCAAAGGTTGTAATAACAATAATAAGATTAACGGAGTAATCAGATTATCGAATGTCAATTATATTGAAGTTTTGATTACATTTGTACATTGTACATTGTACATTGTACATAACCTTTCGGTGTTACAAATGAAGTGTAAATAAATAAATAGTAATAATAATACATATAACGTTTTAAAGACAACCTTAAATAAATCAAACTTCAACGACTATTCTTTACCATGTGTGACTTTTTATAGATTGGTATTTACAGAAACAAATCAGTTACATACCCACTTCTAGCGAAATTAGCCCAATATCGCATTAACCGCTTGCTAAACTCAACTTCCTCTGGCGAATAGTTTTTCCTCGGATTCAAAGGTTCGCCAAATACGTAATTAATTTCATCAGCATGCATCACTCCGGTCCAAGATGGCCACGGGTTGTTCTTGCTGCGATGCTTATAATAATACGTGTACACATTATTTCCGGTCTCGGCATAGCGGTGAGCGAATTCATTAACGCCACAAGTGAAATGATAATCGCCGACCATCTTGTCAAGAGCATTCCGATTCTTTACGTGATCGTCTGGATTTAGCCAATCTGTATACTCAAACACGATAGCCTGACGAGCCACGTCGTTGACGTAAGGATTCAATTGCTTTACGGCTTGCAAGTACTCTTTTCTAGTAATCCCGACATTCTCTTCCTTGGGGAACAGTTCCGTCAAGTAGTACAAAATGAAGTAGTAACCTTCTTCTGTGTTTGATCCCATTAAAATATTAGTCTTTTTGAAATTCTGGTGAGCCAATGATCTCATGGGCATTTCGTCCAAGAAAGATCCATCTATAATAGGTACAAATGGAAATTCACATATTCCTAATGTTCCCCACTCATTGTTTACCAGTTCATCGGCGCTTTTCTTCCTTAAACATTCAATCATAGGGCCCATATCAGTTTTAGATTTTGGACAGTGAACGGCTTCGGCCAATCGCATTCCTCGCAAAATACTCTCTTCCCTTGATATAATAGCCCATGGAGCGGTAGCTGCTCCAGATTGCATAATAGCTTGGGAAAACAAATTCCTTGAAAGCGGAGACAGCAAATGTAAAGAGACAGACACAGCACCAGCTGACTCGCCAAACAAGGTAATATTGTGGGGATTTCCACCAAAATATGCTATATTGTCTTTCACCCATTGTAAAGCCATAATTTGATCAAATAACCCCGCATTGCCGGGAACATCTGGAGTATCGAGGAAAAGAAAGCCAAGAGAGGCGACTCGATACTGCATTGATACGTAAACTATTTTCTCCTCCGACACGAGTATTTTTGGGTCGTAAACATCCAAAGTAGCGGTACCGGAATAAAAACCGCCACCGAATACCCACAGCATGACCGCTGCGTTCTTAGGACGTGGTTTCGGAGTCACTATGTTAATATAGAGACAGTCTTCCTGCATATCCGTGTTGGGATTCCACATCATTGCACCTGGAAAATCTCCAAATACGGTATCAATAATTTGGACGCACGAATGTGGCAGTGTTGTTGTATTAAGAACTTTATCGCCCCAACTTTCGACCGGTCTCGGATGCCTGAAGCGGAGATCGCCGAGAGGCTTTTGGGCGTAAGGGATGCCGAACCATGCGTCGACTTGTTTCCCAGTAGCAGCTGTGAGTGTAATGCCTCGGACCTTCCCCTTTCTGGTTCGGACTAGGAGGGGATCTTCGTCATCCGGCCCGAATTGGGGTTCGTCGGCCATAAACTCCTCGGGTCGCTCGTGATTGGAGTAGAAACGTTCGTCGCTAGCTCTCTTCGGCGAGCTTTCGTCGGCGTATTTGGCGCGCTTAGACGACGTCTCGTGGTCATCTACGCGCGGTTGGATGGTGTCTAGTTCGGGGTTGTAGCGGACGGCCTCGCCGTGTCCGTGGTAGGGCTGGGGGAGTGCGAGGGCGGAGTGTGCCGCGTGCTCGGGCGCGTGGTGCCGTGCGCGGTGCTCGTGCGGACTGGCCACCGCGCGCGCCAGCAGCGCGGCGAGCGCCGCCACCAGCACGCGCATGCCGCCGCTACACACGCTCCCACAGTCACCACCTGGAACATTTTAAGCAAGAACTTCTTTATGATATACAAATAATACACAAACAAAAAATCTCAAATGGCCATCATCAGATTCGTTCATATTCTAACTGCCATGGATTTAACAAATTACTTTAATAATTGCAACATCCAAAACTATTAATATATCGTATGGCATTTCAGGTTTTCCCTACTGTATGGTCTTTAAAAGGAATATAGGTATGTTCTAAAGTTATATTCATCGTTAGTTTTCGCTTGTCGTTATTGTATGGGCTTGTAGCCAAATTACATTGTGTAATGTTACCGCTATCATGTACTGCATGAGTGTCGACAAACAGTTACCGGTGTTTGTATACCATTTGTCGAGCCATATCCCGTAGATTGTTGTGTAGTAATAGCCTCGATACAACATTTGCCAACTACGACAAACTTGTGAGAAACAATTGTATCCACGATATAATTATTAACTACATGGGTTTGTGTAAAGTTACAAAAATCCTAACACTTTAGATATTAAAATATTTGTAAATCAGCAATGGCGATAATGTACTGACCGGATCGTATTTCTGTTCGTCCGTCCTGCATGCGTAATACGATTAATTACAGAAAATTAAGCTTCAATCAAAATTATATACTTTCAATGCATCAGATCCCCGATGTATAATTAGGTACGGCGGGTCCGACTATTCATTATCGGCTGTTGGTTACCGCCTTTGTCGTGCGACTGTCTCGTTCGCGTACAACATAATTATTATTCGATGTTATATTTTTATTTACTGAGAACAACAGAGTTGATTATAATAAAAAATAATTGACCATACAAATAAATCAATCCAATCAACTGGTGGATTACGTTAGGATGCAGATGTCGGTAGCTAAAACATTGTCAGGAAAAGGGCATAGTAGCATCAGTACAATATGTAGATGCGCAGTACAATAGAAACTTAGTACACAATGGACTGTACTGTGCCCGTCCATTACCGGTCACGGGAAGCCGCGCCTTTGTCCGTGACAAATGCACTTCGGCGGGCTAATTGTTTATCGAGGCTAACGCTAACTGCTCACTTCACTTCACAGCGGCTGTCGTTAATTGATTAACCGTTACTTTATCGTAAACAGTTACTTTGTCGTAAACAGTTACTTTGTCACAAACAGTTACGTTGTCACAAACAGTTACTTTGTCGTAAACATAACTTGTTGTTTTTAATGTTAATGTTACCAAAACTGCGATTTTATAGTTGCGACAAGAATTCAAATTGCATTTTATTTACTCTTCTATAATCGCCCGGGAAAAAGAGATTAGTTGAAACAAAATATTAGTTGAAACAAATAATGAATGGCAACATTAATTTGATTTTAATAATCAGAATATCGAAGTTATATTTATTATTACATAATCTACCAACATATGAGTATCTCCATTAAGGTCTACCTCATTATATTTGGTCTCGAAGTAGGTACACTGAAACACACAATTTATATGTATGTAAGACAAGAAAGAACTTGCGAGAAAATTTTCCGATATAAATTCAAGATGCAGCTGTTTGCATCGCTAGTACAAGTCGTTAAAAGTGAACGCTCGACTGCATCCCTTCTGCGCTACGCCAGGGGAAATATTCAGAGTATTCGCTTAAGGTCGAGTCGGTGTCTTGAGATCACGATCGCGCGCGGAATATATTATATACTAGCGGCCCGCCCCGGCTTCGCACGGGTATAAAATATATAGCCTATGTCACTCACTGAAAAAATGACTAAAATC
>DWGJ01002815.1:0-14790 GCA_018246895.1 Aspitha aspitha aspitha | reverse complement strand
TATGAAAATGTTTCATTTACCAGTATTACTAAATGTAAAATTTAAACATTTTCAATCATTGACTTATACTCTTCAAATAGTATAACTTACAGAAGAAGAGGAAAGGCCCAAAACAAAGGCTCCGAATTCAAAACCGCGTCCACCCTAATACGACCTGTAATTTTTTTAACCTGCGTTTTTAATACTTCAAAAAAATTATCGTTGAATTAACTGTACCTGAAAGACAAACCGACTTTGCTAAATGAACGAGTTTAATGAATCACTGGACCACATGTAGCTAGCTGAGTTAATTCCATAAAAATGAGAACGTTTTCTAAAACAAAAGTAATTAACAAAATTGTTCGCAATATAAACAGAAAGAAAGTTTCTGTCTGAAGAGCAATGAACTCCAATTCTATATAAAAATTGTTTCGCTTCAGACTACAATACTATTTACATTTTTTGTGCGTGGTTTTCGTCACTTATAAAACCTATAAACAAATTAGTGTCGCGACAAATTTTACAAGGCTAAGTATTAGTTTAAAGCAATATCACCTCTGAAACTAATTTTAACTAATTCCGAAATTCAGATCACAATCACTCTGTTTAAAAAAAACTGCATCATAATCAGTTTCGTAGTTTTAAATATTTAAGCATACATAGGGATATAGGGACAGAGAAATCGACTTTGTTATACTATGTAGTGATAAACTTGGAAGCGGTGTACCTTATAATCTTGTTTATTTTCAGTTAATCCCGAGATGTCGCTAGTGGTCTTATTTTAAATAGTGACGAATAATGTAAATACTGCCATATTATAAATAGGAACAAGAAGCTTATAAAAATAAAAATTTATTCCACGCTCTCTAATAGAGCTATTAGAAACCGACTAATCATACTGTGGTAGCTACACATTCGCTATCACGGCTCCAGTAGGTAGCAATGAAGCATCGAATCGATGCATTGAAGCCCACATTAGTATGCAGAGACGGTCGCTTACGGTACAGTGTGTAGCATTGTTAGCAGGCAGGGTTTCGGTCTTTGATCCCAAACTGGATAAGGGGAAAGTAGAATTTCACCGAAACAGCACAACAATAGTGAAAACGTACAAGCAATTTCCTACCTCCTTATACCAATCGGTCTATAATCCCGAAAACAAAGTTCTGTAAAATGCAAACATTTAACATCTTGAGATTCGGACATATGGAATGAGTGAATGATGAAAGCATGGCAAAACAAATATACAGTACAGGTGTTGATGGATGTAGATGATAGTATGATGATGATGAAATGCATCTTAATACGCATCTACGTTTCCCGTCAAGGAAGACCGTACCCTTAAGTACCCTTAAGTACCCTTAAGTTCGCCTTACATATCAAAAAATTCTGATCAAAAATTCATAACATAAAAACCAAAAAAGCAGTTGAGATGTCTAAATTTTCTAACATCACATCCTTCGGAACAATTATATAAAATTTATAAAATATACGATTACGTTGTATGCGACACATAAAGATGTTCCTAATGTAATATTTTTATTGAATCCTTAAATTAAGTGAAAAGAACACTGAAAAAAAACAATACTTGATTACTTTAACTATATTATAGCAGCATAAATACAATCAATAAATTAATAAATTAGGGTAGCCTTATTTACTCTATTTTTAACGGCTAATGGCACACTAATCGCCTATTGTAAGCATTCACGCGGCCTCACCGGAACCAGCCGTCCGACTCTCCCTGCAATGACGAAATAATTATAGCGATTAACAGTTCAAGTACACATGTGCATTGCATTCATAACTCACGTTTATGTGATTACATAAAGAAATCTGTTTAATGTATAATTCCAACAACATAACACGTGATACGTTGTAGGTATTACATGTCTTAACGTACCTGAAATAAGGCTGAAATTCGTATATGTCGTCGATAACTCGACGCACGCGACACGTGATGCCGCAGGTCGGCTCCTGGCGACCGTACACCAACATCGCGCGCTCAAACAACTGATGCACTGAATTCAACTCTGCAACTGAAAAATAACTTACTTCTTAAGACACCTATCTAAATATTTTATTCGATTTTTTAATCAAATCCATGTGGTTTATTTGAAGACTTTTTATGCTATTCAATTTGATATTAATATCAGTATACACATTGCGATGTACTCAGGCATAACCTAAATCAAATAGAAAACTCTTTTCTCATCACACTAAGTCTAACCCTTTTATTTATCTCTGATAGCTACGGACGGAGCATACCACACTGGGCGGCTCCAATGCGGCTTGCGGACATACAGATAGTACCTACTAGACTAAACTATCTAAGTG
Source organism: Aspitha aspitha aspitha (assembly GCA_018246895.1). Classification (NCBI taxonomy): domain Eukaryota; kingdom Metazoa; phylum Arthropoda; class Insecta; order Lepidoptera; family Hesperiidae; genus Aspitha; species Aspitha aspitha. The sequence continues at coordinate 12,477 of DWGJ01002815.1, read as the reverse complement.
TCATATCGTACTTCCGATATTAATTTCAATTTTAATAAAATTATAGGTATTTACGTTTATTTGTAGTATTATAAAAACACAAATAGTCGACTTTTTGAAACGGACCATGTCACACTACATACTTACATCACATACATCGCGCTACAATTCAAAGCAGTTTTTGAAATCATCTATTAATGGCATTCATCAATTAATGAAATTGGTAATAGTGAAAATACTCATAGTAGTAACGTATCCTATATCATAACCACAAAAAATAAGTACCTACATATAATAAGTAGGTATACTAGTTAACTACATAAGTTTATTCTTTTTTTAGGGATATCATTAAATGGTGTGTGTACATATATTATTTAAAATAAAATCGTTGTAAACACGAAAATGAACATGAAGTACAAGACTACATAGTGTACGCAGCAATTAAAAACATTTTTTCTAGATAAATCTAGACGCTTTTACTAATCCACAAGATTGAAAAGTGTAAAAAAAATTTAACTTACCGTTACCGCTTCCAAATTTCCTATCATCTTCATCGTTGTTCTGGTTCCCATCTTTCTTGAACGTGATAAGTTTGGGTATCACCAACAACATGCACACAACAGCAATCATGGTCACGATCTTTTTGAATATGAGGAACTTCAACATTAACTTGGCAATCGTTAAAATATCTAATTTCAATGAGAGCTTGTCCAAGAACCCTAAACCAGGCGCGGTGTAGGGAATACCGTAAGAGGGCTTGATCGGCGGGCCGTAGACGGGTGCTAGGGGTTTGTGGACCGGCGGGCCGTAAGGGAAAGGAGGTCCGTAAGTCGCTGCAGGAGGACCATACGTTTGCGATGGAGGTCCATAATTCGGAGCGGGAGGGCCGTACGTATTCGTTGGGGCATTATACGTAATGTCCGATTCAAATTTAACTGGCTGTCCATATGTCGACGCCGGTAAGTAACTGTTCGAAGGAGACGGGCCGGCGGAACTGGACGAGCCGTACCCACTGTAACCGTCTCCGCCCGAAGACGGAGTGTAATCGTAACCGGAACTGTAGCTGTCGTCGCGATTCGAAATCTTCTTCTCTCCGTCCTTTGCTGTTATAATTATAACACCCTGTTTAGCCTTTTCAGCCTCGATACGCGACTTAGAATAAGCGTCCAAGTAAGTATCAGTTTTCAAAATTGACTTTGTCGACTTTGTGCCGTTGGCGGCCGGCCCGAGGATGGCCGATGCACAAACGCTTAGAGATATCACTATCGCAAAATATCGAATAAATGCCATTTTGCGTGTAATCCTTGAGCTACCGTAAGAAAGAAGTTGTCTCCATCGATCGCGGCTGACGAATGACACACGGCTCGGAGTCCCATTCAGTTTTCACTTTTGACTTACCGTAAAAGAACCTAAATATGATAATGGAACACAATTAAATTCTCCAAGTGACCCCGAGTGCGTTCCGCATTGCTCATGGTAAGTAGGTGCGCGCACACCGCACCTTGCATGCTAATGGACCTCGGAGACCAGCGCCCGCCCCGGCAGCTAACCTTGTAGGATGAACTGCCCCATGACTTAGTGCCATTCGTTGCATAAAGAAATCTTTATTAGCCAGTCATTATCATGTGAAAGTTGACTCGTGCTATACGAACATCTGTGAAAGACAGTTGTTCAGTAAACGTTCAGCAGCTCCGGATTAATAACGAGAGTAATAACAAAAAATAAGAACCCCAATGAGTGATCTAAACAACTAATGTTATCTAATTATGTAATTAGTAAAGAACGTTACACGGTAAAGACGTTTCACTTGAGAGGTAACATTCAAACAAAAGCAAAACGTGGGCAGGCGCGCGCTAAGAATGCAAATGAATGACACGTAAAATTTGGTAACAGCAAAAATTCTTATTTGGAAATTAGCCAAGATGACAAATTTATGTTACACTCTATAGAAGGCAGCTACGGCATAATTGCATTTAAATTTTTGCCGATTTCTACTGCTCAACAATGCAATTTCACTCACAGAGTAAAATGAAAATGCAAGATTTATTATTCTAAGTTCGATTCGTTTCAAAATCAAGGGCTAGCGTCTGTAGTGTACATTGGGTAGTTAATTTAATTTAATGAGGTTTGAGTATACCTACTATCTATCGGTACTGTAACAAATAGTCAGAAAACATTCAATTTTTAAATTTACACAAGCAGTATGTACTTACATAATTATTTAATGAAATAAGTCGTGAACATGTCAAAGTAATATTTTGCGATAGGAACTCTTGTGTAATAAACTAATCATTAGTAAATGTTTCAAGTCATTAAAACTTATCAACCTTAAAGAAACAAAATATGTTTGAGATACATATCTTATTTAATTTATATTTATAATCTTACTTATACAAACAATCCAGTTATTGTTAACACTATTCAAATACATTATTCATAGTCAAACATCTTTCTTCAAAGAATTTATGCCTTTTCCTCTTAGGCTTAATATCTTTCTCACTCTTTGGGGAAAAGAAAGCACTAATAGACTTGGTACCCGATGGCCTTTTATTTGAACCAGGACTGTCAACTTCTTCAAAAGTACATGTAGCTGCTTTTCCTTCTAACATTAGTTCAGCAGTGGACCAACTGAACCTCACAAGTAATGGATACCCAAAGATATTGTCAATCTGCTCCCGTATAAACTTTTTCGTCAATGGATCTGAAACAGAATTAACATTTTACTCATAAATTTACTCTGTCGTTAAAAAATATAGAAATACTCATTTTGGTTCGAATACTTACTAATATTAAGGAGCTACAGGTGATTTTAAATTTACGAATTTTATTAATAACATCAGAATACTCATCTCATCGAAGTTGCTTAATTTGTTCATAATTGTAATTTGAACTTTCGTAATAGATAGTTATGACAACCGGTTAATATAACATGAAGTACAACACCGCAAATATTATAAAATTTTACATAGAATATACATTCAAATCATTTTATCTTCAAACCATATGAGCTGTACCTGTGCTGACAATTTAGAGATATGGTTTTTGGACTGCATTATTTTCATACGTATGATATACTAATACAAGAATGTGAGGTGTTACTGTGTAATCCTACTAGATTCATGACATCTAATGGTTTCTTCTCACCTGTCTTCTACATTATTTTAATTACTAATTATATGGTGCATAAGATCAGTAAAAATTCGTAATTGATCTTAAACATAGACAAGCATGCACAGTGACTTATGAAACTTGAAGAGACTAAAAAAGTGTGTGAGGACCCTAGTTGGTGGAAATTCATAGTATTTTCGGGCGGAGATTCGTATGAGATAGGTTTGACTTTGTATACTTATTTATGTCAAGTATATTTTATTATTGTCCGTTGGACCAACGACCTGGATGAGACTAGCGGAAGACAGAGTGTTGAAGCATGCCATAGGAGAGGCCTATGTCCGGCAGGGGAACGGTAGAGGCTAGGATGAAGATGATGATGATGATGTTGATGATATACACATTTGTAACTGTTCAATCATACCTCCAGGGTAGCCACTGCCAAATTGTGTGTAATTCAAATCCAAACCCTCATGAAACTGCCACACTTTGAGTGCATGATCTCTTGTTACTTTAGCTACAATACTAGCTGCAGACACCACAGGGTAGATAGAATCAGCCTTTTTTGCAACCTGTAACCAAATTAAATAACAAAATTAATGTTTCGTGCACGAATGACAATTGTACAATACAATTGAGAGATGAATAAGAATAGTAAAAATAATATATAGATCAATTTATACCAATTCTGCTAATAATTAATTACTTTACAAATGACCTTATATTAAAATGCTTTATTATTAGTTATTTAAAAACAGCTGCTGTTAAATAAAATGTAAATGCTTACAGTAATTTTATAATGTGGAAATATTTCACTAAGTTTAGCCTGGTACTTCTCCGGAGGGCCCACAGTATCTACATACACCTCTTGTATATTGGCACCCATTTCAGCCACCTTCTTAATCAGACCTATAGCTGAATTCATTGATACCTGAAAGTAAAAAAAAATACATTAGAAAATAACCAATAGAAAATATATCATTTAAACAAGATCACCAGGCATTCAATGATAAAGAATATCCTTTGATGTAATTAACAAAATAAATTTTCAATCAAAAGTAATATAATGATTACTACTATTGTTACTGCTTGTTATATTACTACTAATTATATACCACTCCCAATGCAACATTCACTAATATAATTTTTGCCAAGAAATACTTCCATATTGCAATATTACACACTTAAAAATCTATACAAACCTACATTTTAAGCAAAAAATAATGTTACCTCATTCAAGGAATGTTTTGCTCGCTTGTACATGGAATTAGAAATATAGTTTGGAGATATTACTTCAACTGCCCATCCTACGTTATTTATTGCCTGCTCTTCTGTGAGGATCTTTGTTAGTATCTCGTCACGTTTTTCTTCTGTCAGAGCTTTAGAATCTGCACATCCTAAAGACTTCAGAATATCATTTTGACTTAGTGGACAATATGCTACTCCATACACCATTGGCCCTGAAGATATACATAACATATATATATAAAAAATTTGCAAACGAGGCGGTCACAAGTGGTCGTCGCTGTCCAATGATATTTGCAGCCAATCTCAAATTATCAATTCAGCCAAACTTTATTATTATTGTCGAGCCATAAATATTTAAGAAAAATATACTTAGGCAAGGAGACAATAACTTACTATGAGTGCTTACCCAAAACAGGTCCTCTTCCAGCTTCATCTACTCCTAACATACAGGATTCTAATTTACAAATATTAGGAACTTCAGAACAATTTACAAAATTCTTATAATTGCACTTTGACTTTAAAAAGTCTGCAACGGACTGCAATGAGTCCATATTTACATTCCCTATTCAAATAAAATAAAATATTATTGTTACATTGAAGGTGCCTACGATTTGTTATTTTTCCCTCCAGAAATGTTATCTTTACACTCATTATTTCATATTTATTCTGACAACTCTGGCTGGACCTAACAAAGTGTCACTAATTTATTACAGATAATAATTAGTTTAGATAATATAAAATATAATATATAAACAAACAAAAGATTTTAATATGTGGGATGTGAATCATTAATGATTTAAAATAATAGGGTTACGTAATATAGCTTGAGATTTCAGAAATGGATTTACTTGGTGTTAACTAAGCTCTATAAAGAGCAAGCTGGAGGGATCGATGTACCAATAATTAATATAAACGTAATTATATTGCTCATATGGCCCCATCCTACTGTCCTATAATCAGATTTTACATTCTAATTAAATTGTAATTTTTTTAACACTTAATATTCCACAGCTAGTGAGAAATTAGTAAATTATTATCAATTAAGTAATGATTTGTTATTAACTGACTCTTTATTATTTATTTATTTTTAATCCTAAATCCTAAACTCTTTGTATTATTGTCAAAACAAATATTATGAACAGGAAATTATTTTTGTTGTGTGTCTCATAATATCGGTCTTGTCAATCGATACACATAAAAGCGCTTAAAGCGCTGTTGTATTTCCACTTCCATCCAAGTTTTCAATATAATTTCAAATTCAATGACAAAGACGCATCCATATACAGACAGCAGTGTGTAGTGCAGTGTATAGCATAATATTTTTAGATGTAGAAATAAGGTGTCATCTGCTTATTTATTAATAAAAATTGTTAAATCGTGCGCGTAAAAGGTAATTACACAGTTTAATACATTCTTACTTGTTAAATAATGTTTTTTTCTTTCTAGTAATCACTGAAAACTGGTTTATAGGTTATAGTAGTGCGATATAGAATGCAGAACAACCCCCAGGAGCTTTCATGGCAGGCGATTCAGGCTATCGTGGGGGTTAAACTACCATCAAACGTGTTACGATTTGATGACATCGGATTTCATTTAGTGAATAATTCGGTATCGAGTGCTGAGGATTCAGATTCAGATGTGGAAATCGTCGAAAATGATTGGGAATCTGACAACAACGTATCCTCCAAACCCGAGCATTCGGATAACGAGAAGACATCGGACCGCGAGCGCAGCGAGTCACCCGTGCTGCATCTCGTCGAGCCAGACAATAATAATTCACCCAAAGATTTATTAGACTACAGAGATTATTTATCGAAAATGGACGCCAAAGATTTTTCGGAGAAAGACCAATTGTCTCAGGTCAATGATGATGCCGATAGTTCTAATGGGAATGTTATGTCAATTGAAAACTACTTGGAAGTCACATTATCTACTGACTCTGAGGCTAGTCATTTATGTAGCCAATGTAATCAAATGTTTCCCAGTGAACAGTCTCTATCCTCTCATCAGTGTAGTGTGAAGCCCTCTGACGAAAAGAAGTATCCTTGTCATGTTTGCTCAGAAAAGTTTCCTAGCTACTGGGAGCTTAGAAAACATATGAACAGCCATTTCCCTGGGATGTTGGACTCAAAGTCTAGCTTTTGTCACCTATGTCAGAAGGACTACACAAAGACAGGCTTTATGAATCACTTGCGTAAGCATACAGGAGAGAGACCATTTGTGTGTGAGTTGTGCCACAAAGCGTTCTCACAATCCAGCTCTCTCTCTATACACATGAAGTTTCATTTGAATGTGCGCAAACATGCATGCACAGTGTGTGAGAAAAAATTTGTGACCAAGAGTGAACTGTCTCGTCACATGACCGTGCACACTAAGCAAAAATCATATTACTGTGGTGTATGCGATAAAGCCTTCACACGATCTGACAATATGAAGAAACATGAAAAAACACATGGATAAATATTATAATTCATATTGGAATATGGAAACATAATGTTAAATAGGATTTAGTTAATTAACTGCCACACTTGTCTGCTTTTTACAATACATAGAAAATCATAAGCAGTTATTTTGTCAGTGACAATTAACACTTTTAGCATTGATTATTGATTCTCTTATTGCCAAAAATTTAGTCTTAATTGTTAATAGTTTTCATTATTTTATACCAAACTGAAACAATAATTTTCTAGTTAATAATTTAGTCATTATGGTGTGTTAATGTGAGTGCCCGACACTCTTGGTGTGCTGCTGTATTTGCTTTGAGTTAGGTTTTTATTTATGCGATTTCTAAATGCATGTTTGGGTTACACGTAGAGTATTAGGAAAATACCTTATACAGGTGCTCTTTTATACAGTACTACATATCTCAATCCGAAGTTGCCTTTTTAGATATGATAAAGTGATATAATAACTTGTGGATATAGGTCAGACGTCCAATGATTCCGATAGCTATACTGTAGTGTTTGCATTAGATAGGGGAAAATTACTACGACATTGAGGCCTTCTGTTGAACATAACATGTCACAAATGCTTATAATTGTTCCTGCTTCACTTGAAAGCTTTAATAACTATATTTTTGTATGTACCTTTACTAAAAGGTATTTGTAATACCAGTTGTGAAGTGTAACTTTGCCAAATTTTAGATAAGTGTATGAAGTGATTCTTATTGTACTGTGTTGTAACCAAAGCAATAATATTGTCTAATGTGCCTATTCTATTTTATAGTACTACTACACAAATACCAAATAATTTGTAGGTTTTAGAAAATTTTTAGTAATAAATTTAGAGAATATGTTTTTGACAAGCCAAATTGGATTTAGTCAATATTTTTATTATAACTGTTAGGAGTGTATTTACTACCACTTCATGAGGCACTAATTTCCTCTTAATGGTCTCAGAAGCGAGAGTTATTTAAGCCATGTCGAACAACTAGAGTATAGTAAGCCTATTTATGATAGTTAACATTTTTAAACTTTGAACAAATCATCACAAATATATTATATTATAAAACATGGGTACTTCCCAAAAATGTTCTTGAATGTATTTTTGTAACTATGTATATGAAAGTTGAAAAACTTTGTTTATATATGTATTGATGTTAAAAGAAATTTACTATTTTAGTACTATATCCCAAAGAGAACTAAATTGGCTACCAAACCAAAGCTATTTAAATATTATTGTGCCACTTTTTATTGCAAGTACTATTTGTCAATATTGTAAAGTTATTGACATTTTGTATTTAGGGATAGACAATGATTACATTTTAATATATTTATTATATTTAATTTTAAGGAAGATCAGCTGCATGACTTGTTTATAGTAATAAGGAATGAGGTTGAGTCTAACGAAAAAATACACAAAAATCTACAAGACTGACAATAATATTCAGAGTAGATATTAACTTGTGCACAAATAAAACATATTATTTATTGATGTCTATGGAACAGCAATTTTTACTATTTATTGAAAATGCACCTTGTTATAAACTCATCATGACAATTAGATTAAGAACCGTTTAATTTGAATTATATCTGTTTTATGGGGAAAATGTAATAATTGTCGATTTTATTAAAGAGTTGTTTGTTGCAAGTTATGTTTTATTTAAATTTCTGACTAAAAAGTCATTTTCCCTTTGTTCTAGGTTACGCTAGTGATGTCGGCAAGGTTGCGTAATCTAAATCCGTATGAGTTACATAAGTACTTAGTTAACGTGTATAGTCTCAATACGAAGGGTTCAACGGGATCTCTTAAACGGGACACATCCAAAGATCGCACAGATCTCGATGTAATACGTGAAAATCATAAATTCCTCTGGGAAGATGATGACATTGCCGATACGTGGGAGAAGCAATTGGCTAAAAAATACTATGACAAACTCTTCAAAGAATACTGTATTTGTGACTTAAGCCGATACAAAGAAAACAAAGTAAGTTCTATTTATCCAGTTGAATAGAATGTCTGATATCCTTAATTATATCATTCTGTTAATCGCCTAAAAAATAATAATAATTTCAACAGGCTCTTTCTAAACGTCAGTTAGAAACGAACTTAAAACTTTGTTTAGAATGACACTTATATGGAGACCGGTTATTTTCAAAGGCAATATTGAAGATAATTTATGTGTTTAATGCTCTCCCCTAGGCTTCGATGAGATGGGGGCCGTCCCCTATGAAACTCTAATAACTTTTTTTCTCCTTTGTGCGAGATGCGGGGAGCTTAACAATAGCCACATACTGCCTTTTGGTAGGCTAAATATAACGCCTCGTTTACCGCGGTACACAGAATCAAACATCTGCCTCTCATTTTTTTACCCTAGATGCATACAGTAGGAATATATTCAGAAATGTACATGAATTACAAAATAGAAAAAATTATATAATATCTAACGTTGGTCCTTGAAACTAGTTGTCCATCTTTTTTCCTCTGAGACAGAAACGCTTGTAGTAGATAAATTGAATTTATAAATAGACATTGTCATGGCACGATGCATGGTGATCTGTACAGCCTGGTAAAGAGATTATTATAGTTCGATAAAAAACTTTTAAAATTTACTAGCTTGTACCCATATCAGGACAATTTTGTTATTCGTAAAGTTTTCACAATGTGTAATATTCATTCGTATATTATAAAATCTAAGGTAGCACTGCGGTGGCGTGTTGAAAAGGAGGTAGTTCTAGGCAAGGGCCAGTTCCAGTGCGGCGACAAGCGATGCAATAGCGACCGCGACCTCAAATCTTGGGAAGTGAATTTCGCATACCTGGAGGGCAGAGTAAAGAAAAACGCTTTGGTGAAACTTCGTAAGTCAAATCATTCATGTAATCTTCCTACTCCTGCAATTGTTATAAAATATTACTATTATCGTTGTTTATGATTTGTGATTGTACACCATGCCCATTTTAGTTCCATAATATGAGCTAAATAGAGTAAGGTTGTTTGGAAGAAATCGGTCTTTTAATTATTTTAATTGTTAGTAATACGACCGTCCGTCGTCCACGCTTTTACTGGTAAGTAGGTCATACTATATTTTTTTTACTGTCTCTCATGGTCTGTGCAGTAGTGTTGTTGTATTATTTTTTAACATAGACATATTAAAACGATATCTCTATTACACAGCCGACTAATTTGTACCTCTCGTTATACGTGAAAAGTATTAATTATTCTCATTATTCTTTTGTTAGATACGTAATTTTATTCGCTATTATTGCCATTATAATAATGTATATTTCTTTATTTTTGTTTTGTTTATATTCTACTACTCAATAACCTGTTTCCGATTCATACTGTAAGCGCTACTGCAAGTTATTTAGGAGTCAAATCTACGTATAGGCGATGTCACCCTAAATGTTAAACAGTTTCTGAAGATTTTTAACGCCGTGAAACGATCCTTAGCCAGGCCATTCTTACAGGCTTGTGTCCGGAATGTTCAAAGAAATTAAATTACAAATCTAAGAAACGCGAGGTTAAGAGATTAAAGAAAAGCAAAAAGAATAAAAAGAAGAAAAGTAAAGACACAGAACAATCGGAAGAAAGTGGCAGTGATGACGTCACAGAGACCGATGTCGCTGATGTGGAGGAGGCGTCAACGTCGCAAGCTGCTGTTGTATCAGAAAATGTCGTAGAAGATTCTTTATGGAAAAAAGGTTTGTTTTTTATCGTTTCAATTCAAAATCCTTATTAATATAAATCATATATAATTTTGTATAATACAGTTTAAATATCAATCAATTTACAATTTTATAGTATCTTTAAAATAATTTGCAGGTACACAAGAAATCGAAGAAAAGACTAGAGAAGAGGAATTCGAAGAGTATTTAGAGGATTTGCTGCTGTAGCTTTTTGATACAGTAAAAAAATAAAAATGTAATTTTCAACCAACTGTTTTAATGCAATCTTTTACATAACTAGATGTTGCGTGATTAAGTAAAAAAATTTTGGTAAAAATTGCTACAATTACAATCACAATGTTTCATAAACAAGTTACATATTTAATTATGAACAATACTTTTCCTACCTAGGAGTTACACGCATACTCATATATAAAAAATATAACGCAACATCGTTCAGTCAACATTGTTAATATTGGTGAGTTTTGACTATATCGACACTAATAACAATGGTACGTACAAATCTAATTGTGTACTAAGTTGAACCACGTTTTGATACGCGTTACGTGTTTGAAAAGATAAGATTTAAATCATATTGACTGAACGGCAATTAAACAATTTTGAATAAACAATAAAAATTTAATATCCATATAATAAAAGTAAAATAATTAACAAAAAGAAATCCAGACATTGACATGTTACAATAATGTTTATCACATTTCACTCTCTCATCATTTAGACTTGTGTAATCATAAACAAAGATACTTAACACATGGCAAAATACACTTGTTATTAGTTTTTATTAGTTTTATACCTTATCCCATCGTTGTATATATGACATTGTATATCTCCAACTATTCAAATGTGTCATGCAAATGCAATTAGGTATATGTATAAGCAATAAAGTGTATAAGCAATATAAAAATCAACAAACATTGTTTACTTCCATTACAATTGATGACGCTTCATTTGAATCCCATGATTCATTTCTCTTGGGACTAATCTTCAAACAGATCATTTGAATCAGACTACATAAAATTAGATAAGAGTGGGAAATCTATAAAATTGACTGAATGGTCTCTATTTATAATCATCACTTAGGTACCTACGATTTCCATGACGCATTAATTATCAGACGGTGTATGAATGGTGCGGGGAAGATGTGTCGTAATACAATGCACAAATCGCTACAGTATATTAGACATTGAAATAGGGCCACAGTAAGGGTGCGTTTCCACCAGGGATGTGCGAGGATGCGAAGCGAGGAATGTTTGTTAAGAACCAATAGGAGAGAAACCTCGTTCCGCTAAGCGAGCGTACTAAGCGAGGCTAGGTAAATATAGGGATCCTATTGTTGCTTAACAAGCATTCCTCGCTACGCATCCTCGCACATCCCTGGTGGAAACGCATCCTAACTATGCATATTCGATTTATTTCCATCTTATACCATCTCTGTACATAGACAGAGATGTAGTACCTAAACATAATAATTACAATAAGATGAGAAGATAAGAAAAGAAATATTTTTCAATAGGAATCAACGTCGGCCCGTTCGTTCTATTGGCCACTGTCTTCCGTAATATTGTAGTTATAGTGTTGTTGTTCGACCCTTTTTATTGGTCCACTGCTGGACCGGGTCTCCTCTCAAGTTAGAGGGATTTAGGCCATACTCTAAACCACGCTGGCCAAGTGCGGATTGGTTGTAGAATGTGTAAAGAGATATCTTATGCATTTAATTAAATTGACTTGATCTCGTTCACGTGGATTGCACGTATAATGCAATACGATACGTGTGCTCTTTATCGGACTGTAGCCATACTGCAACATGGCTAACTTTATTCCACATTTTGTTATTTAAAAGAGTGCTGGGAGTTTTTTTTCGTCGGCTTTTTTCTCCCGGTCTACTATAGCCCGTGGGGCGCACGAAGCCGAAGTACGATGAGTAAAACATGACCTTCATTGAGTGTATGCATATACCTTATAATGAATAAAAGAATTTGAATTTGATTCAGACGCCGCGGGCCGAGTGCGGGCGGGG
>DWGJ01002814.1:0-14796 GCA_018246895.1 Aspitha aspitha aspitha | reverse complement strand
TTAAATTTGGAGTAAAACAATTCCCCTTTCCCTATACCATGATTATTTTACATGTAAACCTTCCTCTTCAATCACTCCATTAAAAAAAACCGCATCAAAATCCGTTGCGTAGTTTTAAAGATTTACATACATAGGGATATAGGAACAGAGAAAGCGACTTTATTTTATACTATGTAGTGATTTGTAACTTAAATATACTCTTAGTTAGTAGGTACCTACTTACGAATGCCTCTGCGTACACGTGTGATATTTACATGACGATAGCTTTCATTATAATTGTGGATGATCTCATTAATCGCATGTTAAATACACGTTGCAAACCTAGTAATGGGATATCTGAGAAATGCTTTAATTTGGCACTCGGTGCTTACTGCCTACCCCGTTAGAGACCAGGCGTGATTGAATAATAATAATTTGTTAATGATTTTCAACATCCGGTGTGAAATAGTAACGATAAGCTATTCTGTTAATCCTCTCATTAGCAATGTCAGCTACAGAAACGAACCCTATTTGGATGAAATACTGTTAAGCACATCCATCATAATTCTGAAAAATAATTAAAATGGACGAGAAACAATGAACTGCATGTTTTTCATCAGGCGTCACTATTCATAACACTACAATTAGGTACCTTTACATTTATCTCGTATCTATTAGCACTTTTAAAAATAAGTCTGTAGAATAATATATGTATGTAGCCATATAATATGGAGCTACATTTTTGTTTTTTTATTCGAATTCAATTTAAGACGTCGTTATATTTAATAAAAATGTTTTGGTCTTTACAAAGCTCCTGCGAGCGCCTTAAGAAATGCTCTTCTTCGTGTACATTTGAAAACGAGTAAAACAATTCAAGGGGCCATTAACTTGCACGCACGGCGTCTAGGAAACGTACGGATTTTCTTATAAAAAGTAAGATTACCGCTCGGCCCACATCGCTTGCGCTTCAGCGCGCGCGCAAACCACTCAGATTATAATCCTTGCGCTCACGTTGTCTAACTCAACATTTTCGTTGCACAATTTTCTACATTTAAAATTTTTCTTAGTTGCTTTAGTCCGTTTCATTTAAATATAGTATTGGTGATTGTTATCATACATTTTCTATTGTAAGCACGTATAGTATAACAAAACAAATGAATAATGCAAGACACAATGTTTATGGTTTCATAAAATGATCAACTACTTATATCTAGTGGAGTTTTCTTTCGAATATTTAAGATATATCTTTTCTCTAGCACATATACCTACAAATAAAGTGTGTGCATCTCGGTGTATTGTCTTATGTCCATTTTTAAAGACCTTACTAACAAAACTTACCATTGAGATAAATCCTTGTCATCGAGGCCGGAGGGAGTAGCAAGAGTGTCGGCATCGCCCTCCGCTCGGCCCCCGGGATGTTCCGGAATAATACGCTCTATGGTAGTCACCTCTTCTATATCTGAGTCGATACCCTGAGCGAAGTCCATGTAAAACGACTCTCGAGAGTCGCTAGATCCGCGCCGCAGCTTAAGCGACAAGTCTGGTGAGCTGTCATCCATTTTTGTGGCACTATTGTTTCATACCCATTCAAAATTGTATGACAGTCTATACAAAATCCATTTTCTCGTTCTTTTGTCAATCACTCATTCTGGACCGTAACTACGGCCTTTATTATGAAGCGAGCTTACGGCTAACCCATTTTTTTATACCATCTAAAAGGTTTGTTCAAATCAGTTTTCATTTGTTACTGAGCACTAAAGCGCGGTATCGGTACACATAACATTATCAACGTGTCGGTTACAGCTAAAATACATCTCAAGTGTATACGAAAATACTTGGAGCTCAACTCAAGTCGCTTTGTATTAAATGTTCAGTTATTAGGTATAACCTACCTACAGTTTATTTCTTTGTTAGGTTATTTGCGATTTATGTTTAGAACTATGAATTTATTCCGCATTCTCCATTCAGTTTTTTGCTATTGATAAGTTTTTGATACCTTTGAAATCTCCCTATACTTACATCGGATAAGAAAAAGCTTGTATGACAACTACAAATTAAAATAAAAACTGAATATCTCTTTAATCATTAATAAATATGTATACTAAATGTTTGACTTCTATTGATAAAACTTGTCGTTGAAACGATCATTCCTAGAAGCTTTGTTTCAAATCAACAAGACACGATTCCAGAAACCATTAAAGTTTAAAGCCGCCAAAACATCGAAAGCTAACAAAGGGACGGTTAATGCGTGACGGCACTAATTTATCTTCGAACAAAAAGAGTAGTCCGGCGTGAAAAAAGAACAATGACCCGCGAACCATTCCTAGTGTAACCTTCCCCAAAATCGACTCCGCTTCCTGTTCCATTAACCGTTGGGGATCACGCACATGCTCACATACGCACAACAAATACCTACATCTATAATATATAACAGCTTCTGGACGACTAAAGCATTGTCATATAGGATGTACACACGGATATGTATACCTATGGTAGAATTGATTATTCGGAATGACATTTACCACTGCCAAAATATTGGTGCCGGTCTATCAATCATGGCGGTATTCCATAAAGTGGAGTCATGAATATTTATGGCGGTGATCTATCAAAACAAATAATGTCTAACAATTCTGTAGCATCATTCAAACCATTATTATATTATGCAAATAAACAAACATCCGTGAATAACAATATAAAAAAATATTGGTCCTTCGAGCAGGAAACAGAAATATTTAAACTATTATAAAAATTATTTCGTTTAAGAGTAACGTTTCAATATAGGTAGAAAGGCTATTCAAATATTCAGTTATCAAGAATCGCTCGAGATAAATGCAAATGAGGCCCATTAATATTAATCGCACATCCATAAGCAATATTAATCTACGGCAGTCCCTCGGGAAGCGCAATAAAGCCCAGTAACAAACATACTGATTCGAACGTGACGATCGGAAGTCGGTATTCCGAACACGCATTGCACGGCCGTACGACGGCGGCGTATTGACACGGAATAACTGGTGTAGCGGCGGTGCTCGGTGTGGTGCCGTGCGTACGGTGGGTCACTCACACAAGGAAATCGCAGCCGTGGAGTAGCACGTGCGTAGTACAAGAGCGCGCGCGAGTGCGGCGCCCTCCCGCGGCAAAGGATGGCGCGCGATTGCCGGCCGGAGCGCGGCGAGCGGCGCGCGGGGGATGCACCCTCGGACCGCGGGATCAATCTGACGCGTTCCCGGTGTCGGTCCGGCTTCATTTTTAGGAGCACACTATTACCAAAATAAGCATTTCCTCATCCTCTGTCAGGTAGTAGCATTGTCGACTATAGAAATTTAATTTAATATAAATTTGCATACGCAATACAAAGCTCATATTTTTTATAGCTCAAAAGCGACATCAATAAAATGTGTACATAAATCAATCAAATTAGCAAAAAAAGACTAACAATAGGCTATTAAAGGTAGGTTGTGAAATAAAACAAATAATATTAACTATTCCATTAATTTATAACATAGATCCATGTAATATAGAAAACAAATTAATATTACTTACAATATATAAACGTGATATCACAATACTTGAAAGTCTTTATGATAATGGGGTAATATGATATTGTCATAAAAAATGAAAATGAAATAATAATAATGCCTTGAATTTATATGTTATAAATGAGATTAGTAAGATACAATACCACCTTTTAACGGCTACTACTACACTTCTATCATATAAAAACTTACTCTAAGTCACTGATTACCACTAAATTGTGGGCAATATTATCATAATTCTTCAAATTTTAAACTTAAATCTGGAATTTAAACTGAATAATTTTCGCAAACACTTAATGTACGTAATATAATAACAACTAAAGTGATCCTTTCTTTAATTATAAGTTCGAATATAAAATATTTTAACGGTAGCTTCTTAATAAATTCAACATGATGTCTATCGATATTATCATATACATTAGTATTTAAGTATACAAAATTGAACATTAATTATATATTATAGACACATATTTATTATAGACACATTAATATTCGTGTAACCTCAGATTATGAAGAATGTTTTGCTTGTTAACTATAATTATATAAAAAAAAAACAATTTACCACCAACCATTAATAACACTTACAGAACAATTTCAAAATTTGATAGTGCTTTCCCCAAGTTGGACTAATCAATCACTAACCAGAGACTGTGAAAGAACTTTGTACAGAATGAAAACTAAGTACTTTTAAAGAACAGCAGTATTCAGTGGGTGTATATAAAATGGCTATATGAATATAAAATTTTGGTATGCTTTTGCTTAGTGATTAATTTCTTAATAAATTCAATTTAGATCAGTATTAAAAAATAAAATAAACTTTAAGAATGTCATTTTAAAGTAATATTTCACAACTGTGGATTTTAAATAATTTACAATATAGAAATATATATTTATCTGTTGTAGCAATTATGCAGGTATATCAAATCAACATGTACATCTTGGAATTGGGTTCTTGGGTTTGCTTAGATTAAATTGGTGTGACAATATGCGCCACTTTCCCCAAGTGAAAGTACAGATCTATGGTCTGGACTGAAACGTTAATGTGTTGGCGCTAACGTCCACTAACAATGATTAAGAGCTAAAAGTAGTACCTATCTTATGTAATTGCTATGAAAAGTGAATTTCAATACGGATGAAATAGTGGGATATGAATCGTAGAGGACACAAGCTAACGACAAACTTATCAATTGTACAAATATTCTGCTGCAAAATCTCGACATGCCATAGTATTACCAGTACCAGAATCATGGCCATGTGCTTAAATACTGTTGGAAACATTAATACTTACAGGTAGTGACGCAGGCCAATTATAGCATAAAATATAAAGTCTTTAACTTGTGATTTTGATAGAGAAATATATTTGGGATTCTATTGCTACACTTATATACACAGGAACAACATTAGAAGTAACTGTCGATTGAGAACATCGTTATTTCAAAATAAATATTTTGTAATAACAAATACTATAACCTTGCTATACTTGCTAACCGTAATGGCTCTTAGAACAATCTACCTTCATTACTCTACAGACCAATCACGAAGCGGTATTCCCAAATGTAATTTACGATAGGTTTACTTCTTCAACACACTGTTTATTTTGCTAAAGTCCGGTTTTTATTTTTAACATGAAAATATTGTACAAACATACATACATACATATCGTCACGCCAGGTCCCTAACGGACCTAACCCTTATTGTAATGGCCTTGAAATCGCTATTATTAAATTAATTATTAGTTATCCTTGAAAGTATAGAGCGCGACATTCGGTAATTTATTGTCAACGACGTCATACAGTTGTGATTGCAATATTACCGCATTAATTGTGAAAATGAAATATAATATTTCCTTTACATTTAGAAATTAATGTTTCCAAAATGAGGAAGATAAGGCTTCTACCCCACAGGTGCATTTTAGGGTCGGTTCACAATTACGATCATCAGTTAAAATTAACTATTTTAAAATTATGACAATAATAGTAACTAG
Organism: Aspitha aspitha aspitha; assembly: GCA_018246895.1. Taxonomy (NCBI): domain Eukaryota; kingdom Metazoa; phylum Arthropoda; class Insecta; order Lepidoptera; family Hesperiidae; genus Aspitha; species Aspitha aspitha. The sequence continues at coordinate 9,297 of DWGJ01002814.1, read as the reverse complement.
TGGGCGTCCAGATGCCGAAAATCGACCATAGTTAGTTAAATGAAATATTAAATTTTAATACACGTCTTTTTTCTAAAAAAGTTCTCTGTATCAATTTTCGAGTCATTGAAAATACAAGAATGGTACCAAAAAGAGATTAATTTAACTATATTTTAAGTCATTCTTTGACATTTCTTTGGACTTAATGTTTAACATTGACAACCAGAATGTCAAGCAACCAAGGCAGGGCCTGTACTATAACGACCAGACAGCTGATAAACTACATAAGACACGGAACAAACAATGTGGTCAATCCCACATACTCCTGGGTGGGAATGAAATACACGAATTCAATTCAGCAATTAGTCCATTCGGCTAAGAAGCCAGTCAAAATATGACAAGGTATAGATAAATTTCCGCTTTACATACACTACATCAATACTATAGGATAGTAAGACTTCTGTAAGGCTCTAAGAGCTCAAGAGGTTTATTGTATTTCTTGTTGATTATGGTACTTATTTCAGTTAAAACCATTTAATTGTAATGAAAATATCAAAAACTATTAGTATCTATATACACAAATATTTAAAGGCTCGCTACATTCATAGTAGGTACAAACAGTTGCAGTTATAAAAGAGCACAATTACATAAAATTTTAAAATACAAAAGAAAACTGACGAGGATCAGTACTGACAAAATGAATAGCTTGTCGACTGCTCGACTAACAAATACACTGATCTGTATTTCGCACCTGTGTGATTAAAGTTCAAGATATTATATAGAAACAGTAGGTAATACTTGTTTTGGTAGGCAAAAATTACAATTTTATTATTTTGAAACAAAGAAAAAATATATGTATGTATGTCTTGAATCTTTTAAATTATCAATATTAATATGATTTTATTGCTTTTTAATTTAAATACCATTTTATACCATATCTTGGAATATACATACTCTACCATTAATAGTCAGTATATACTGTATATGGATCGTACAAACTGTCTCAACCACAATGTTTAATGTATTCATCATAATATTATCCGACGCATGATTTCCATGCTAAACCGCCACAAGCCATTGCGCCCAACAAATAGATAACCAACGCTACCGCCACTATCATAATAACATACAACTTTATATTTTTCCAGAAGAGAGAGCGCTGCAGTGTCCTTGCCGACGTGCGGTATGTCACAGACTGCAAAAACAACACATACGCGTTGTATTACTCAATCATTGCTGAATCATTCAATTAGTTTATTGTGAACTAAACTGAATTAATACTCACACTAGTTGCTAAATTGTCAGCTTTATTTACAAGCAGTTCCAATTTTTCGCCACGCATCGCCATGCTATCTGTAAAGAAAAATTAACGAAATTTAAGAAAACCGTACAAGAACGTAAATTTTTAACGACAATTGTATTGTTAGTTATTCAAAATCTTTCAATTCAAAGGGATTCCATATTTTAGATCCTCATGCAACTTTACTATACTGTTATTACCGAGAGATCTACTGCATTTACAATAAAGTATTTTGTAATGGATCTCACCTCATAGCTTTGTTGTTGTTTTAATTTAAACAAAGCATTCTATGATTCAAGTCATTGATATTGAGAACATCAAAAAAATTCAAGAAATATACCCATACAAAACTTTTAAAAATGAAATAAGCAACATCTATCTCTATAAAATATTTATTACACACAAACTCTTTGAAATAGAACTACAGAAGTTATAAAACATGAAGCATGAAGTCTGGCTCAATGCCGCATCTACTATCCATAATAATCGAATATTTTCTATCATCCCTCAAATAGCATTATTTTAAATATTTGCTGTGTTTCCCTCCACTTCCAAATAACTTTATCATCCCTTAATTTACCCCTAGCTATAGGCCCTTTATGTGACAACTGTCATTTTGATATCTAATATTTACTATATACATAGTACCATATTTAAATACCAAGGGTTGAAGTTAATGATTTCAAAGAAACAACAAAAGAAGTGTGACTATTTAAATAATACTTTATGTACACAACCAGTCTAGTAACGTTAACAGATTACTCATCCAATATAAACTAATTGTAGTAAGCTTGCCAATTGAAGTCATTCTGCATAATGTAGTCAAGGCCTTTGTTACCAACTGTTTAACTCATACACTTGTCTATAAGCAAAAAAAAAATATCTTGCAATGTTTAATCTGCATTTAGTTTTCCATTTATCATATCATTAAAAGTGTGAATCATCCATGGTTTATATGCATATACTTATGTAGGTAGTACAACACAAGAAATGTGCTTTTCCTTGTCATATATAAAATTTATATAGATAAATACATGCAGAGATAAGCTTGTGACTGTAAACAAATGTGTGTTATCGGAACCATAATAACATTAGTATTGAGTATGATGTTGTACACACATAATATAATTATACATTTCCAAATGATAACTACTGAGGAAAGTATATTTTAATTGATCATTAACATTTAATTATACATCTATATAGTAATGAACACCAATCCCCTTATCATTATATTATATATATTGGTATAGACGTTGGATATAATACTCTATATACTGCCATTTCATGACTTTTTTTAAATAAAAGTAATCATTTTTGGACACAACCAAACTTTGTAGGTTTGTACGGCTCAAGCCTACCCACCCAAAAAATTATGCACACAATTATTCTATGTATGCACTGCAACATTATATTTTGTCTGTTAACAGTAAAAAAAGCCATTCACTCACCAATATTCTTGACCATGATGTTCTTTAGTTCATCCAACTCCCCATGCACTCTGGATATGGTTTCCAAATCTTTGGAGTCACTGTAATGTTTCATCTCTGTTGCAAGTACACGTGCAAACTCACTGTTCATAGCATAGGGGATAGCCGTCTGGGCTGTATCGCCGAAAACACTTGTGAAACGTCTCTTGATCTCGTTAAGAAACAGGAATGCTCGCGAACGTTGAAATTTCTAGAAAGGAACATGTTAAAACACCTTGTTAAATTACTATTAGGGACCTGGGGTCATGATATGCTAATAACATAGGTCTCATACTCACGTCATCCGTAATGCAGAAAAATACCAGTTTATTTTCTGCAATATAGTGGAAAAGATAATTTGCGTGTGAATAAGTAAGCTTATCATCTTTGGGCGGTATCTTCGAAAGTATTTGTTCGGTAACCTCAGTGAAGTTACCAGCACATGTAGCGTATTTCGCTAATACTATAGTGCCCCGAGCTACAACACTAAATAAAATTGGCATTTTGAACAACGTGTCTGAGCTCCGAGCAGTGTGTACCGAATACCGAAAAGATAACAATGAAAACAACGGAAATAAATTATATCCAAGGTCCCAAGTGGCAAGCCAATCACATATATTTGTAATGTATTGGAGGAACGTAAATCACAATTTTAACCACTTTTATGACGTTTAATTGATTTTTTACTAGAACTATGTAAATTTAATTATTGTTAAATGCGCAAAGGAAAGAATAATTGTCATCGAGTCCACAGATAGCAAAACGAATGAAGAATGACAATATGACATTGTCAAATGGAAAAGTTATTTTTGACGTTTACTGCGTGTCACGATGAATGTTGGTGTTGCTATTATTTTTGAAGTAAGAAAAGACATTATTTTTCAAACTTCTATTTTCTAAGGTTCCGTATCTAATAGGTAAAAACGGAACCCTATTAGTACGCCTCCGCTGTCTGTCTTTCCGTACGTCCGTCTGTCTGTCACCAGGCTGTATCTAATAAATAATTAAATAAAAATAAAGTTAATATTAAAGGGGGGGCTTCCATACAAGAAACGTGATTTTCTGTTATAGATGATGGTACGGTATCCTTCGGGCGCAAGTCCGACTCGCACTTGGTCGGTTTTATTTACAATGTATTTTCTTTTATACCAACGTTAGCTTTAGTTACAGATATTTGTATTCACAATAAGTAACAAATACAAAGTGAGTTGGAAGTTTGATATGCACAATTGAAAAAGCATAAAGAATTTAAAAATTTAATTCATAACAAATATATAAAATATTTAAAAACCAAGTAATAATAATACTAAAATCCATATTATAACTTATGATCTAACAGTATATTACATAATGTATTACATAAATGAAAAATAACTGTCTAAATAAAAACAAACAATCAAACAAAACATATATGTGCTATGGAATGGATATATCAGAAGTCAATCAAAGTAGTCATCAATATCAATATCTGGATTTAGAATGTCATCACCAAAAGGTGTCAGGTCAATTTGATCAAGGATTAGATTCTCACACATTTCCTCCAAATCTGTTTCACCTATTAAAATAGCACCGTGTAATTTCCCATTTTGAATGACAAATTTGATATATTCCAAAGAAGGTGTTGTCCTTAACAATATTTCATAATTGTTTCCTAAGCCTTGGCCATTATACTTTCCCAGAAGTACCACTCTATAACCAAACAGAGTAGTGCAATGTGTGAACAACTCAAAACAGAAGTCTTGCAACATGGGTTCATTGATTATTTTGCCATACATAGCTTTTGCAGCCATAGCAGCCATGTGCCTGGCCTGAGTCCATAAGCGCAATTGGAACCAATGTGGAGCATGTTCCCAAGTAGCTGTAGCAACATCTCCTGCAGCATATACATCTTTTATATTTGTTTCCTGATACTCATTCACTGCCAGACCTCCATCTGGGGCCGTTTTCGGTTCTTCATCCCATGTAAAGTTTACAGCAGGGTCAACTCCTGTGGCAGATATTACAAAATCACACTGGACAATTCTCCCATTTGTGAGTTTTACTTCTAAGGGGTACTCTTTATTGTCAACCTCAATAACTGATTCAACTTCAACTTTGTATATAATTTCCAGTTCTTGTTCGCCACTGTCACTTCTTATATTCTCCAACTTACGGTACCAGTCAGGACCCAATGCAGCAGACTTCAGGTTTTTATTAATGGACACCACTGTATCCTCTTCTGTAAATACATGTCTTCTCAATATTTGGTTCTTATTATCTCCTGCTTCTTTATTATCATTAGATTTTTTTCTAAATGTGTCTTGAAAAAATTCAGCTGCCCCAGGATCTATAAATGTGGCAGAAATATAATCGTCTCTGATAACCCACACTTTTTGTATACCTTTTGTTGCATGAACAATTTCTGATGCAATACCCCCATTTCCAACTATTAGCATTTTGCGACCATTTTTTAACTTTTCTTGAAATTCTTGAACTGATTCTGTGTCTCTAATTCCCAATATTCTTTTACATTGCTCTGAATCTGCAATAAGTCTCGGAATTCCGCCAGTACAAATGCAAACAACATCATATTGAATTATTTCACCTCCGTCAGTGGTAGCCAATTTGTTTTTAGTATCCAAGTACTTTAAGGAGTCATACACTATTTTAAGGTTTGGATGTATCTTCAACAAAGAACTAGCCTCTGTGTCCTTGACGTCAAACTTGACAATGGTTTTTGCGAAAAAACTAACATTGCTTACATTTTTAACTAACGAAGATGCTGTGATAATTGTAAGTAACTCCTCAGGATGAAGTATTGCAAGTGTTTCAACGCAAGTCACTCCTGCTATCCCCCCACCTACAACCAAGTAGCGGGTCTTTATTGTAGCCATGTAGTCCAATACAAATTATGAACAGGAAAACACAAGTTTCAAACCTGCCACTTATAAATAGTAACACTTGATATACTTTTTCTTATTTAAATATTGAAAGACCGGCTTTAAGCTTGAAATCCGATTGATTTATTTTCTTATCAGTTTGATTACATACAGCTATCTTCTCTCTCGACAAAAAATTCGAAATTCACTGCTCGTGTTCAACTAATCGTCAACGGACTTGGGTAGATATGTGATTTAGGTGATCGAATTTGATATTGTCATCAATGTGTACTGTCTGTTTGACACTTGATATGACGTTTGATATGGCAAAGCGGATAATATAATTTTTTGCGGAATAAGTCAATTTTGAATTTGTAATTGAAAAGTTATGTCGTTTATCACAATACAAAATCAGTTACTTACGAACTGAATGTTCCACTTTAATTTAATAGTAGTGATTAGTTTTAAAATAGATATTTTTTCTTTTCTCGTGAATTCAAAACAATCTACAAAAGTACGTACGTTTATTAGGTACTAGTCAATTCTGACAGTGACAAGACGGTACCGACAACTTGACATTGACAGTTAATTCAATACATACATGAAAAGGTACTTAGGATAGTACAAAACTTAAAACTAAACATTTATCCATCTATTAAGTATAAATAATAAAGTAAAACACAATATTTTTATATGAAATAAGCCAAGATGCGTTTCTTAAAAAGAATTCTCGTAAAACGCTGAGTGATAATGTATACATGCTTAAGATTTTAAGTTATCAATACAGGAAACCATTTTGTGGAATTTCCTGTTGGATTTAGAATTAGTTATTGTTAATCATGTTCAAATGGGTCCTGTGTACTGTACCGCCTGTCTTATTGTCGTTTTTGTGGTATTTCCCTCTATCTAGAGGACTCGTATATTTATTATTTTTAAGTATACTCTTGATATTTGCTGTATTCGGTTTTACTCTTTGGAGCCATGTCGCGCTTTCATCTCCTCATCAAACGTCTTTATTTTTGTTGGATAACATAGAAAAGGAGGCCCGGGTACTGGAAAGTGCTATTAAGGTATAATAAACCTTTGATAAATATATTTTATAAAAGTGAAAAAAATCTCATTGTTGTATATATATATAATACAGCAGTATTTATAAGTGAAATAAGTGAAGTCTTATATCAATAACAATTAAACAACAAAATATGCTTCTTTAGGAAGATCAAAGCAAATGGGCATATTCAACGAAGAAACCTCACTTACCTGTCATATTTGGCCGCACTGTGGACAGTCAGCTGCAACAATTGATAGATTATTTTGTGAGGGATTTTGTTGCAAAATGGTTGAAAGAGCTATCTCACAAACCAGAACCAGTAATGGATAAGTTTAAAGAACACATTTGGGGTGCAATACAAAACCTTTATGAAAGGCTGAACCATGTTGATGCTGAGAAATTACTAGCTAATGATATTGTCTCACGAATAACTAGTCATTTCGAACGTATAAGACTGGCTCAGACTTGTGCGTAAGTGAAAACATTCTACTATACTATTTGTCTAAAATTAGAATTCTATTAAAAAGTTATCACAAATATTTCTACTACTTGCTATTTATTTTTTCTATTATTTTATAGTTAAGTGTAAAACTCACTAGTCACTTTTGCCATTCTTTATATATATAGCGAATGGAATGTGAATGTGATAAAAAACTGCCATATTCATAATAGGTATCTCCCGGCTGTGGTGCTTGATTGTGTTTACACCCATTGTTATAAATGTGTGTTTACTAACAGGAAACCCTTATGTTTGTTTATTTTTCCTTCTCACCATTAAAAATTTGCTTTAGTAACTTTCCACCCATTAGTCAACCTCATCAATTTTTTTACTTAATTTAGCAATTTTTTGGCATATTCTAAAATTGATTTCATATAATTTCCTTAGTGAAATCTGATTTATATATATATATATTATTTTTAGGCTGGAATTGAGGACTCGTCCTATATATGCTATTCCACCGCATCTGATGTCCTCAGAAGCTGAGCTGCATTATCTCCGACAGATCAGTGAATTAATTGTAATGTTCCTTATGCCAAGATGCTATTCACTCACTCCTGCCTCACATCTACTAAGGGAGATTCTGGCATGCAAAAGTAAGTTCAATTAATACTATTTCAGTTTGTAAAATTGGTCAGTCAATTTACTAGCGGTTTATATAAGATCACACATTGTATAATAATGATAATTATTTTCATCTAGTTATTGAAGAAACAAAATAACAATTGCATCAGAATCAACTTTGTAATGTAGGTCATCAGTTTTTATTGCAGCAATAATTTAAAGGTTAATTATTATTTATTTTCAGTTCTTCAGCCGGCGATAAACCTTGTAACAGAGCCAGATTATATAAACCAGAAGATTTTACAATACTTGGAGGCCCAGAAAGAAGTTGATGCTATGCATGTTAGGACACATGAGTATGCCAAGACCTTCGAGGACTACATTCGCCTAATCAACAGTTGCAACAATGTTGACACACTAAAACGATTGCGGTAACTTTCTTAACCTAGAATTATTGTTGCATGAATTTAATGAATCGGTATGTGCACTAAGTTATAAATTTTGATGTCAGTAATTATGTAGCATATACATTTACTGTGTAAATGTTTATGCTACATAGTTTTTTTAAATAAAAGATTTTCATACTCTTTTCAGTTATGATATTGTAACACAAATAATGCAAGCAACAACACTGCAAAATGTGAAAAGGGCAAAGGGAATTGACATAGATATCATTGAGAAGAGTGGTACCTCACACAATGTTAGCCGGCAACAAGTGGCCGACGCTAAGAAGTTGAAGAGATACATTAATCAGTTGACAATTGCAAAGGCCGAGTGTGAGGCCGCATTGAAAAAGCTAGGTTGGGATGGGGCTTTTCCCACAGTGGAGTCTGATAGCAAGGTATTCGGTTAATACTGAAACTAAAAATTAACAACTAGGCATCTTAGAAGCCATTATAAGAACAACTAGTGTTGTATGAGCAATCTGCAACTTTACATTACTAAAGATACTTAAATTTCGAAATTGATTGTGTTAATCAATCAAAACTAGTGTTGTATATTGTTCTATAAGCATTATCATTTCGAATAATCGAGTGTTTAAGTATATTATTTACTTTCGTTTAATCCAGCAGATAATTAAACAAATATTTTTGAATGGATAAGGTGGTGGTGGTATAATTTTTTATGTATAATATTGCAGACTTTACCTTTGCATAAAGTTATGGAAAGTGTAACAGGAAGGAGGTATCTCTCGATGTTTTTGGAAACCATGTGCTCTCAAGGTTTAGTTGGATTTTGGATGGCAGTGGAGGAGCTTCGTCACAGCCCGAGAAGTAGTTGGCACCAGCTCGGAGCCGAGATATTCTACACTTACATAAGGTCACCCAGTGCAGAAATCAAAGTGGATAAGGTAAATGGTGTTGTCAAATCCTATTTAATAGTAGAATTGTACTTTGTTGTAACATTCGTAAAAAAGGACAGTAACTTCTAATCGTATTTCAAACACACTTTTAGAAGAGAACACTAATTTGGTACATTCATTTTAGGATACCAGAAAGAAAATGGAAGCTTTTCTTTTAGGAGACAAAGGGCCAGAAGTGTTCTATGAGGTCCAAGAAACAGTTGTGGATACAATA
>DWGJ01002813.1:0-14800 GCA_018246895.1 Aspitha aspitha aspitha | reverse complement strand
CAAATCTTATATGGGTGGTGAAATAGGAGATAAAAGTTTGAATGAAAGTTCGTAATTATTGTTTTAGGATTCCCGCGGTTTAGGTATTAACGCGGGAAAAACTTTATGACATATTGATTTCCACGCGGGCGAAGCCGCGGGCACAGCTAGTTATATTATAAAATTAATCGTTTCAGTTACAATATTTAAGTTAGTTAAGGCTAATGACAGTGTCGAATATGGCAGTTTTTGAATACATTCCAAATATCTAGTTTTTTCACGGCACTTTTAAAAATATGTTAAAATCGTAACTGAATTGTTCCCGGACAATTTGTGTATGACTTGAGATTTGCCTTAAACGTTGATCTGACAATTTGTTTACTACTTTATTTTCAAAATTCAATACCGAAGATTTAAATATGTCACATTAATAGAGTAAAATAGGGATAGGAATTCCGTTGGACAAGGACTCTTCGTACAAATACCGGTCTTGTTTACAATTGTGTGCGGTGCACATGCATCGGTTGACGCATCGCGGTTGAATCTTTACATGAAGTGCGAGGGCCGAGGAAGTATGTAAAGCGCGTACATAAGACATGGATCGATGCCGGGAGCCGACACCCACAGTTTCTCGTACCTACCCAATTTTATTCGCCTTCGCTCACACCGTTCATTGCGCCAATCGTTGAGACAAATCTGTCTGTGTGCGCGAGTGCAACCTAAACAGCTATCTACAAAACTAACATAGCGACTGGCAAAGTGTTGAATCATTTGAACAATATTTCAGGGCTAAGAATATCCATATTTCGTATAGTTTTCATTATTTATATACTGTCTTAATGAAAACCGTAAACAATAATATATATACATATAGTCGATAATTTTTTATTTTATGTTTCCAGTTTCAGTCCCGTGTTTACTGCACATGCGCAATGTCTGATGCCCTTGACTCTTTGCTCTATCCAATTCAAATACCGCGTAATAATTTAGAATGATTTTTTACTGGAAAATTGTCGTGAAATAAAATTTATTTGACACATACAAACTGTAAAAAAATAATTGTCCCAAGTCCACTACGAAAACGCTTGTTAGCCATTGGTGTTGAGTTATAATCTTAATTTGTAATACTCTAAATTTGTAATTCATAAGGTATCTCCCAAGATTCTTAAAAAATTGGCTGTTGCCAAAAAATTACAGTTGCCTCTCGGGAGTTTCAGCTAAATAACGTCCATTGGTCATGCAACATTTCTTCTCAACTAAATCGTTTCGTTGCCGTTCTCACGAGTATATGCGTCAACGTACGTTGGTGCATTAGTTTGTGCAGAAAACGAGCAATATAATATTCATACTCATATATATATATAATAGGGCCAGTGAACTGGGCTGGGCGCACTACTCTACGAGTGAAACCCAGCGCGCTTGAGGTCAATGAACTGTTCATTTCGCTGCATCCGTTGCAAATACTCCGCTGCGCATCGCTGTTGCCACCAATTTTGTCGAGTGAATACACCACTTTTTTACTGCTTGAGCAACTGAAAAAGTGGTTTGCACGATAAAGAAACTACGACCAAGCTTGACTCGGCAATAGAAAGTTGTCGCCGAGATATCTTAATAAATGCGTTTAAGACGTAATGTCAACCTAGTCAATTCTCATCAGTTTATTTTGATTGCGAAGCAAATAGACTGGTTGCAAAACGTTTGTATAGAACAAAATGTATTTTTTCAATTATGTCGAGACTTTTTTGTTATGAAATTAAGCGATGTCGAGGGTTACCGGTGTTAAATAGCAGTTCTTGAATACCTTTAGGGTATACATAGATTATTACTGAACACCCACGGTGAAGCATGAATCGTTTTTGTTTTATAAGCAGATCGAAACATATATTCCTAGATCATAATGTCTCTCTTAAAAAACATGTGGAAAATTTTTAACTTTACCTATTATATATATAGCTAATATCAAATGTTAGGAAGTTTTAATAGCTGGTCGAGGGTGAAACTAGAATGTAGAGTCTACAAATACAGCGAAACGTGGCTATTGTGAGCGTTACGTTTGTAAGCATCCCTCATATTGTCAATAATAGTTTATGCCTATGTGTACAATGTCGTCTGGTTTTTAGCAGCTCACGAGAAGATTGAAAGTGAAAAGATTTCAGCCTTGTTCCATATGACTTAAATTCATTATAAATTTATTAGTCTTCATGTTATTATGCAAATTTACGTATATTAAGATAATAAGAATTTTATTTCCCCTTTCTATTATGACTTCGTTCCAGTTTCAATTAGAGAAAGGTGTTAGTGGCTGAGACGTTCGTCAGTAAGATTTAAATGGCCTTTTATTTGCGTGTCAAGGTTTTACTGTTGTTATCGAAAATATTACAGCAGGGACCCAATATTTTTTTTTATACTGTCTTAGCAGTGGCAAAAACTGATTGTGTCACTAATAATCACATGGAACGTTTGGTATTCATTAGTCTAACATAAAGATCCCTATCGTCTGCAGGACCTGATGTTGGCGTTTCAAAAGATATCTTATGCATGTTTCCACTGGTTTCGTGATATTATAGGAACCTACGGTTTTCATATTTATAGCCAGTCATACATTTTTCAGCGTAGACTGTTCTAGACATCGATGCATTAAAACTATATGTTAAAGAAATATATTATTATGCAATAGTATATTCGTACAATTTAAAGAATGCCAGTGTCTTTAAACAAAATTTCTATTAAACAATGCATTCATTAATTAGGTATAGAAGTGGGATACAAGCATGTTCATGCTTCACCTATTCGCTGCTGTCCATAAATACTTGTATACTAAACTGTAGCAATAAATATTAATGAAGCTCTCCCTGATATCAGTAACGGTGATGCATTGGCCCTTATACCACAATTGTAACTCAAAACGTCTTAATATCGTAAGCGTGACCGCGTACTATCTGCACACCAGAAGCTGATTAACCATAAAACTTATAACGGAGAACTACCTTGAATGCATTCGCGCGTTAACTTGCACAAGGTACGAAAAGAAAGCAGCAAACTGGTTAGATCGCGACATGGAATGTTAGATGCTACAAGTTCTAATCCTACATGTATAACGTGCAAAGTTACAATCAGTAAATGATAGTCATAGGTGACATTTAACATATTTTACACGTACAAACTCTATAAAACTTTTTATTACTTTATCAAAAAGGTGTTCTCAAAACACATTTTTATTATATGATTTTAATAAAAAGGAATGAAATAAATGTGCAATAATCTCCCTTATGGCATAAAGTACGAGTAATACGTACTTTTAAAAAATAATTGTAGTCACCATGGCTTTTTGTTTTGTTCCTATCGACCGGAACCTCATTCCGGATCGTCTCGTTCGCAGTTCAACCCTTTGTAACGAGCGGCGGACTCGGTGATCCCCGCACGGCTTTCATTCACTTTGACATCTAACACCGCGTAACCCGCTCATTACTGCTAATCTAATTATATAAAGACAATATACGGATTTTCTACTACTCTCACTATATTAGTAAGGGTATCAGTCCAACACTAACCACTTCACGACATGTCTTAGAAATCATAGTGTGATTGGTTAGTTTTGGATAAAAATTCCGGTTGGCAGCATGCCCCACTGCAACTCCTATAATATAAATGTTATGTACATATGCATATATAATGGTAAATAATCATAATGTCCAGCTATAGTTAATATTCTACTTGTGTTAAGTGTATAACGTGGATAGGTTCTTATTAATTATTCAGTTTCATTCTCGGCTGGTGAAATGGCTGCCGTTGTGATTCTGCTTGGCGGCACAATAGTTCGTCGCCTCTCGCCCACGGGAACTGGTTTTGCGCTGCGTTTGTCAACTCGTGAACTTTATTGCATTTGCGATTGCAATGCAGGGGCCTTAAAATATTACGTAACTCGTTTTATACCCAGATTATAAAGATTTTAATAGCGTTTTAAATGTCTACGGTTGTCGAGTGGTGAATAATTATGTGGTGTGTACGAAGTGACGCTTCAAATGCGAGAGGAGGGAAAGAAAAATCTTTTAGTGTCGACATCGGGGGCAGGGGAAGAGCTGGGTGTTTAGGGGTGCGGTCGGCGGTAGGAGGGAGTTATATAGTGACGCGATCACGTGTACATTTTGCAGCCTGTATTGATCCTGTCGTCTTTTTCTTGTTAAATGCGGCAGCTCTGCGTGATTTCCGCCAATTTACACTTCTTATTTAAAAGTGAATTTGTCTCGGAATTGTAAGCTAGAAATCGTCCAATTTCTCTACGACCACACCGCTATTAGTAACTAGTGTCTATATATAACGAATTTATTATATTATGCGTGTAACGTTATTATAATAAATTCAGAAATTCATAAATGGTAATTAAACGCCCTGTACTATTGTTACTGATGTGTGCGGTATAATTTCTTCTATTCAGTATAATGTGTATTTATTTTGGAAATGGTAATGTTGAATAGGTTAGTTTGTCAGGTTTAACGTTAATTGGCGCAAAGATAACTAACATGGATATGTATACATAGGATGTCCAATCGAAGTGCGGTGTAGAGGCGAATCGGTCGGGTTAGTGCGGTGTCGGTGTTGTATAATGGCAGGTGGCGGGCAGGCTCCCCGCGGGACCCGGCTGCCGATCCACGCCGCTCCGCTGCGACCGCTTTGCTCTTTGGGTGCGTGCCATTATTTCCTCGCTTTTATTTTATTTTCGGCAAACAAACCTACATCGATAATTAGGTCGTTACACGTTATGCTACGTTTCTTGCTCTATAATTTTCTACGGCAATCTGAAATGTAATTAATTATAATGAACTTAGTGTTCACAATAGCCACAAAAATGGCTATTCTTATTATAACCTAAAAATTAGTAGACTTGGACAATAAATTAGCATTCAGCATTTTAGTATCTCGTCACGTTTCGAATTTCGATATGTCAGAGAAAACGCTCTTTGCTTTAGGTTGTCCGAGTTCAAGGATTGTAAGCTTCAATATTTAGGTTTGTTTTGTATAGTATAACAATAACTGAAAGTATAAACATACTGTTACTGCAATAGGTACTAAGCCTTCCAACATATTAAAACGTTTTCTCTCTTGCATTGTTAATGTTCGATATCATATGGTTAATAGCGCTGCATATGTACGCAGTGACCGAGTTGGAGCACTAATCAGATCGCACGAAAGAATGTACGGATAGCTAGTTGGCGTCGGTCATTACGGGCGCGAACCGCTAACGATAGTTTACGGCTCGCATTCGGCAACCGGCAGACAAGAGACAGAAAGGAGGCGTGAGAGTTTTGTGGAGTTGATAGAGAGGCGAGATTGTGTGCGCGCGCTCTATTTTGGTCTCGGTGGCACACTCGGCGGACGGCTAATCGGCGCGTCACGTGGCGAGCGCCGGAAGGACGGGGGGTGAGGGCTCGCGGGACGCGGGCGGGCGCCGGAATGCAGTCACCACCGCTCGATGCACGGCTCGCCGATTGATCGTCAAACTGCTTACCGCTCCACCACTTACACGCACCTACTCTATTATTATTCAACCTCAACGAAACAGAAAGACACGGATCGCATTATTTAGCATTTTGTAATTCACACAGCTCGTGGTGATTTCTATTCGCTAATCTCATGTCCTCAACTGACAGCTAGTAAGTACTGAATTGACCTCGACAATAATTCATATTTTGTCTGCGTATGTAAATTATTAGTCAATATTAATTCCATGTTACGTAAAAATTTGCGACGGCATTACTGTAAATGTTTTGTTATAAGTCGGCTGGTAATTCCTATAGTATACGATCAGGCTACATTGAAACCAGTGATATTTTGATTATTATTAATAGTCGTTTTAGTAGTATCAGTTCGAAAATAATCCACGTTAGGATGAAATTGTAGAGTACAGGCAAGTAATTGCAGCTCGCGGATTGCAGGCGATTGCCCCCCGCCCCGGCCCGCCGCCCCGCTCTCGAACACCGTAAGTAAACAGTCTGGTGTTTATCCGCGTCTCGCTCGAACCGACCGCGTCGCGTCGCGCCTCTGAGGTGCACTCGCTGTTCCTATTATTTTCGTGACGGGTATTGCGCCGAAGCCGATTCCCGCATCCTCGCCCCGAGACGCGAGGTCCGGTCTCGCGGAGGCGGCGGCGGCGGCCGTTCGCATCGCACGCCAGTCCGCGCCCGAGGCCGACTGTCGCACCGGTTCGCGCCTAATGAAACGTTTACGTTTCGTGAACTCGTCGCTCGGTTGAAATCGAAAATGCGTCACATTCCGCACAATACGGAGAGCGCGCGTCGCGACGCCCGCCGGTGATACCCGGCGACACGTCTCGTACTATCGGAACAGTGACGTGATTGTGACAGTGTTCGGATTGTTACTGGAGAGCTGATGTTAGAGCTGAATGTGGATGGGTTTCGGAGTGGAGTCGGAAGATGCATTTCAAGGAGTCGTTTGCGATGAGCGATCGTCCGAACGAGCGCGGCCGCCGCAACTCCCGCTGCAAGGGTGGGTGTTTACGTCGACGGTCGCGAGCACTCTGCGGCTCCACCGGCTCCACCGGCTCTACGCTCGTGCATCGTGCACCCACTACGCTATAACAGCTGTCATCCTGCTGACAATATCGTGCGCGCGTTGCGTTTATGGCCACAGTTATGGCATTTTATGTCTAAACAAAAATATTGAGTTACTTCTTCGTGTAATACTGTCCGCTTATGGAATATGACCGTATTTGTTTGAATGTGTACTATTTGTTAATTATGTAAATACCGTGGGGAATGAATTCATGTGAATTAAAATTAAACAAAACTAATACGCGTTACGAGTCAGTAGAAATATTTTAGTTAAAGATTTTAGATCAACTCTTCATCAATCTACAAACATGGACGAACAGTACAACAAACAGAAATAGTTTGCGGTTCTGATGTTTAAATGACGCCGTATTTCTGTCGTGTTCTTTATAATTTGTTGTTATTTAAACTGTTTTGATGATATTTAAGCAATGTTTGTGATTCCAACAGCCCTTTTATCATATTACATCGCTAATGAGAAGTATTGTCGGTAATGGGATAAATGGGAAATGTGTAGTTTCAATTTATTTCGTGTTCGTGGGAAATCATTAAAATGTCGAATGACCTTTGGGGGGCTGTAGGCGAAACATTCAGTGCTATCTATAACTTAGACACTTGGTTTCGTCACATTCGCAACGTTCTCCGGTGTCGCAGTGTTAATTACATAACACATTCTTCGCTTTTACCAATTTTGCATTGTTCAACTGTTTCTTAATCAATCGATCAATGTCATTTATACTGAAACATAGGTCTCATTAACCAATAGTGTTGCTATTCATTATCCATGCACAAATTTTAGCAGTTAATACGTCTTCATTTCACCGTAAATTAAAAAAGTTCTGTGATGTTCCTTCGCTCTGGAAGGAATGAATAAAGCAAAGATGGATATTATTCTTATTATAATATTACATGCCTCTGATCGACTAAAAGTCTAGCCTGTAAGAATCCGGTTGTAATAATTCTAATTATATAAAAAATTTAGCCCGTTTTCTTAAGATCCAATCTCTTTGTCAATGTAATTAATGCAAACCAACGCAATCCCCTAATAAATCTAATAATAATTGTGGAATACCTATATGATTATTGTTTGGGAGTGGCGTTTCTCGTATCCACGACAAATGATGCAGACCCGCCTACGAGTCCAAAGGCTTATTTGTTTTTTGCGTCGCGATCCGACGCGACCCCATAAACTTTATAGGTCAATTCATAGGGAGCATAATACGAGAGGGTCCATATTAAATTTGTAAAGAAATTAATAAGTAGCTACTCACGACCGACTTTTGGCCCGATATTTAATCACATAATCATCTCATTTAATCCCGTCGTATATTCATCACCGCTATTATTAATGTAAATCAAAAGTCGAAGCTGTCAACTTATTTTAAAATATTACTTTATGCAGTCATTAAAATCATTCACTTCACTTTGATATTTTAATCACTGATCTTAAAATTTTCAAAATGTCTTGTTTTAAGGATACGAGTACCACGTAATTGTATTAAAAATATTGACTTTAGTATGTTGGGAGTCTCATACTGTAAAATGTATTCATAAGTATTATATATAGTAAATGGTTAAGAGAAGACACTTTTACGTCGTTTAGAATTATCGCAATTAATTGTTAATTAAATTTTTATAAGTGTTTAATATGACTCGAAATCCAGTCGCCGGCAGAACGAACAAAAAATGTGACGTGTGTTTATGGTTCAGACTGTGTAGGGAACACGTCATTAACGCTACAATTGTCGCTTTTGCAAACTGCATTTTTACTTTATCATGTTACATCGAGTACCATCACGTGTGTAAAAAAACACGAAAAGCATGTCTTGATGCGATATTCCCAAGTTGCAGTTATCACGTTAATTGTATGTAAATCGTGGGGTCTTGTCGTACATAAAATTGGAATAGCAACAAAATATCTATAATGCTTCATTCAATTGATACTTTCGTCATTACGAAATTTTATCAAATGTGTTTTTGTGTTCTGTCACATTTTGTTATATACATATGTATATGCTCTCAATATCGTGCGTTTCCGAATTTTGAATATGTGCAATGAAGTTGCGGGCGAGTCTATCAAACGGTCGCCGACCGGCCAGCACGATGATAAGGAATACGCCTACCTACCGTCTAGCAAGTAAAAGTTTTCGGTGCTCATTGAATAATCTGCTAAACATATTAATGTGCAATGAAAATCGCAAACAAACATACGACTGAAAAACAAAATCTCCAATCAACCTTTGCGGCTCATTAATCTTAAAGAAATTATTTAAATGTTTAATGTGTGTATAACGTAAGAAGATTCTACATACAATAATTGATGTTAATATTATTAAAGTAACAAGCATTTACATCTTAACATGTTGGTCTTACCTCAAAACTTTTACTTTCGTCGAAGTCATTAGTGAAAAATGCATCATGATTTACAAGCACACATTCTAATAGAAATATTTTCATCTTGTTTATTTATTATTGTTCGTCGAAAAGTGAACTGTTAATTCCAAACATTTCTTCGTTCTACGAAAAAATAATGACGTAAATAATAAATACAACACTTAGAAGTTTATTTACTGTGTAATACATTTGTTACTTATAGTTATATCGTTTATTTGTACAATTCGAGCAATTTTACAAACATCGTTTTACATACTTCGTTATGTGTAACTTTAGTCCTCCAACTATTTCCATATCAAAGAATGACAAACGAACACTTTCGCAATTAAAATATTATATGAATTTTGAGACATCTAAATGTGTTTTAGTTTGTTACATGTTATTAGAAACCATTTTAGACAGTTATGTGGGATTAGTAAAAGCTTAAAATAAATGTTATTTCTGGGAGAGTTTTTTGAACAGTAACAAAACTTAATTGTTCTGCGTGAAAATTGAAATCAATGAATATTGTCAGTTTAGAGAAACTTTGACGTATCAACATATTTGACCGTTATTTGTCTTTCTAACATGGAATTGCAGACGGCGTTCCCAGTCTAATCGTACCATGACCTTGGTGCAAGAGGATTCTATAAAATCGATAGAAGCGCGACCCTCTTCGCGGATTGTGTTACACTCAGTTGGCGTTTAAGATTACTGTCGTGTTGTGAGGACGGACGGGTTGAATTACGGATTCTAGAAATGACATCTATCGAATCAGTTGAACGACGCATTAAAGTTCAATAACCTCGATCTATTACATACATAATCACTTTTAATTGTTAAGATAAAAAAAATTGGTAGGAATATTTTTATGGCAAAGTAATCGTTTGCTTCTTCAATGCAAAGTCAGATTGGCCAGTACCTAAGTGATACAGCAACTAATTCACGTCGACCATTAATTGAGTGAATGATTAACGTGGATTAGTTGCTATGTTTGTTGTTGTAGTTGCTGCTATTAACAATAAAGGGTTCAACAATAATATTCATAATACAATGAAAAAGTTACATTTTGGAATTTCGCAATCCGTCACGTGGGTCAAATTCGTCAGTGACAGAGGTTCGTTGAAGGCCTTAAAGGCAATGCGGCAGGGTGTGGGTGTGTGGAGGGGGCAGGGGGGCAGTCACAGAGGATGGAGGTGAGATCATAGTGGCGAGTGGCCCGGGAGGCGATCAATATGTACATTGAACATACATACGTACCTATATAAATAACTGTACCTAACTTCTCGCAACTCGACTGTCTGCTCCAGATACTGCGCCAGAACCCCGTTCCCCTCCGCCCTCGGTGCCGTGTTGCTGATTCTTTTGTGCAAAAAGTTATTCAGTTACAATCATGCGACATCACTCTACTGTAGAGGTTCGCCTAAGCTAATCATCCAAACTATAAATACGTACAATGATTGTTAACAATTTTCTTAGCGATATTTTTATATACTTATATATTTTTCCATTAGTGATATATATGCGTACGCTAGTTATTGTAATAATTAATGACAGAATCTGCCAACTGACATGTTTGGGAGGATTAATTGTTATCAGTTGTCAATAGATGGCATTACTGATTTTTATGAAAAAAAATACTTTATGTAACGAAATCAAACATTACAGTTACCATGTTTGTTGAATATTCGCAAATGCAGAAAGTGCAAATTTTAAAATGATGTTTTAACAATTAATTTTGATATGATGCACGGGGATCTGACGCCCAAAAAAAAACTAGAAATTATATATAGAGGTGATGGTTTGAAATCATGAGTTTTTTTTATAGTAGGTACCAAAAGCTATTACGAGAATACAATCTTCGACGGCGCAATAAGTCGCTTTCATTTTTCAGTAATGGTAATGAAACAACAGGAAAGGTCTTCGTAATTCTGATATATCGAATGGGTTATCTACAATATTAGCCTAAAAAAATTACCGAAGTTTTCTGTCCAACTATAATAAAGTCTGAACACTGTTTCCCGTATGAGTTTTTGTTAATCTTGTTATTGAACAATACTTACAATTTGTCTGCCTTTTCATAAAAACAATATGGAATACTTTATTACATTATACATAGTTTATAAAATTAGTTGGTTATAGCTGCTGACAGAAATTTAATTTAATTTCCTGGCTGTTTTTATATCGTGACGAAAATGAATCATTTATTAGTTTGCTAGGAACTTAAATAAGTTTATTTGCAGGCGCTGGCGTCAAGATGGAGCACTTCCAGGCGGCGCTCGATCCTCGTAAGCAGGAACTGCTGGAAGCTCGCTTTCTAGGCGCCAAGGTTAGTTCTTTTACATATTGTATTTTTTCGTAATACGAATATGTATCGGAAACCCATATTTCGTCCATGCCTTTTATTGTCATACATGATACCAGATTTCGAAAATAAAATAAGGCCCTATAAATAAAAAAACATCCCTGTTGCATATTCCGTATAATGTATTTATTTTAGCATATATAAATAATACGTAAATTCTTTGATACGTTAAGGTATCGAGCGCGTAAATGTGTGCAGCCATTGGTTTTGTTAATGATTATCATATATTTCTATGTAGCGAATTTCATTTTGTTAATAACTGTTACCAGTACTAACCTTGACGTGTTCTCGTTTTAGACTAAATGTGTTTTTTTCCTGTTGTACTATTTGTACTAATTATATATTTGTAAAATACATAAATAGTATTTTCTGAATAAATACAGTAATTGGCAATCGACTGATGCATAGGAATGTCGTATTTTTTATCAATCGTCCTTGATGTTTTATTTTTATCACGAGCAATACAAGTATTACAAAAAGTTATGTATAATTGAATAAAAGTTTATTTTAGATACTAGTAAGTGTTTTGCCAACAGCACTGAGACATTGTTTTGTGATAGATAAGTCAAATCATAGGGTATTAAGTACGTCGGATAACGCGGATGATAATACTTGTAATGTAACCTAATCGAGCTATTTGTATTAATATATAAATTTGTTTTCTTGAAAACTGCTGTAACGATACCTCTGGGTGAAGTTTTGCACAAGTAGCAGCAGTCCAAATCTGTTCAGTTATTCCAAAAATTTGTCCTCAAAAGTAGCAAGTCTGACAGACATAAAAACAAATATTCTTAAAATAGTTTGTGTGTGAGTATCATGTAAATAACAATAAGCACTTGATAAAACGGTGTTATTTTGAAATCACTTACTGACACTAAAAAAAAAGGATCAATTTTTTATGCAAATTGTAGATATAACAATTTTTTTTTATAAAACTATTTTTATTTATAAAAACATTGCAAATTTTACAAAATACAGAACATTGTACTACGCTTTTAATACAAAAATTTTAAATTATAAATGCATTTTTTCACTTGAAAACGGGTTATCACGGAGGTGAAATTTAAATCGATTTTAATAGTTAAAGCCTGTCTAAATACAAAAAATCGTTAAAATCTATATACTATTATAAAACAGCTGTATATAATAGAATGGCTCGTTTAAAGCGAAAATTGTATTGGAAGTTTTACTTAAAAAGTGGTCTCATTAATTCGCTATAATGATAGATGAACGAACATTGATTTTGTTGAAGAGCTTTGCATAACGAGTGCGAGCGCGATGTTTTCGATACGGGCTCTTTTGTTCTGCGGCGCGCTTCCTGCGCTCCGTGTGTTGTTAGTACAGTTTATCGGTAACGTAGAGACGTTGCTATGTATCATTGAGCTACGTCATCGACCCGCGGCTCACGCTTACGTGTACAAAAGAAAATGGCTGCACGCGGTCTCAATTAGTGGAAACGCAAGTTAATTCTTATTAAATTAAATCGTTGCAGATAAGTTACTTGTCGCATCGCATAATTAATACTCCATTTATAGAATACTGTAAACTTATTGAAACATATGGATACTTATTGATGCGAAATAATTATTAGATGTTATAATAATACTCTCGGATTAATATTTGAAAAATCTCTGTATCAATCTACTTGATTGTAAATAAACTCCTTTACTTATGAGGTCGCGATGTAAACTATAGTAACTGATGGTTTAGGTTTTCTTAATTAAACAGCGAAGAAAGTGAGAATGCGTTTTAATATGTGGATGTCGAAATGCGGCCAGAGGTAGGCCGATCGTATTGAGCTAATCACGTGATGTCGGATAATACGGCGGCTCCAGTTTACCCACCTGAGCCGCCGTAGCGTTCGTCCGCGTTCGTACTTCGCTGGCTGGCGATGCGCTTGTGTACATATTTATACGCGTACATTGTGGTCTCGGCCAAGTAAGTGATGTGGTAGATATGTAATTCCATTATGTGTCTCGCCTCCGTCCGCTCCCCCGCCCCCCGCCCCCGCCCCTCTCCCGGGTCCCTCGCTTGTCTTATTGACGCGTCATTTTACCGCGCCGGGGCATTGGTTTTATACGTTGTTGTTTTGTTCTATTGGTCATTCAAATGATCTAGTTTATCGATCACGTCCCATTTGTTGCTCACCGGAACGGTTTTGAGTGAGTAAATATTATGTTGAGTTAATTTAAAGTAAGCGATTCATTCGGTCTTCGAAACATGTCGATATTATCATATGTAAACCTTCGTTCTTTATCTGGCGTTCGGTCTATCACCGTGAGGCCAAACTACCCATTTCGTCATTACACGACAAGATGGCGGACAGACGTAAATAGTATCGGTAAATGAACGTTTGTAACCAACCTTCCAACAAACGGATTAGTGCTCTCTCTGCCTGACTGAACGCAACGAAATGCAACTTAAATGCGCCTAAAAATTTATTTCCCCTGTCGAGTTACCCACTTCAAAATTTATTTATATAAATCGGAAAGTATTTAAGAACGTTATTATTGCAAACATATTTACCTCGTTACATCACATTACCGTGTTGTTGTGCACCGTTTTTTATTGTTAGATAAACATTGGGCAATTTTATCTTCACGAGTAACGTAATTTAAGTTGATAGTTATGTTGATATAATTGCGGTATGTGGGAGCAAAAGTATTCGTATCGTATCGAAATAGCTAGCTTTATAAAATGTTATGTTACACTCATCGAGAGGGGCTTTCAATGACTTAGTTTACTTGAGCGCATTGATCGCGTGTTTACAGGTGAGCGCAGGGGAGATACTATTAGAAACTCAGCGAGTGCCCGATTTCAAAATGGTGAGTTGAATCCTTTCAGTGTGATTTGGCATACCCGATATATTGTAGCATATATAGTTCGGAACATGCATAGATATGAGATTGATATATATGCATTTAGTTTGACGATGGCGCTAGCGATCACTATACGAGTGCGACAAACATTTGCATGATGGCATACGCTAATAATAGACTATTGTGGTGTCGTGGCACGCTTACGGCGCAGTCACCTTGATGTCGATTAGGCTTTCCTCCGCAACACAATATTGAACGCTATAGATTTAACTGACAATATTATGTTTTCCTTGTTGCTAATGATATAGGTTGAATTATTCGAGTCATTTCCAGATCTACGTCAGTTGTTGTAATTATGTACGAAAACTAAAGCGGCACTTTGTGTGCATAGTACGAGATATTTCGTTCGACATCGCGTAACGTAAACATAACACGTTCCACGAATAGAAGTCTGAAAATAGCAATGCGAGTCAAGCGGTTACTCAACGTTCAGATTAAATTTCGAATATTTCACAAAGTTTATATTTTAATAGATTTCAGCGTAATGAGTGAAAAACTGCATACATTATGCAAATGACCAATGCCAAGGTCGCTTACTGAGTTTATTTTTTACGATTTGTGTTATTCTGATGTGTGCAGATGTTTGTGATAAGTGTTAATCGGACAGAAAAGTGTGCCGGTGCGAGCGGGGGGCGGCC
>DWGJ01002812.1:0-14801 GCA_018246895.1 Aspitha aspitha aspitha | reverse complement strand
AGCCCGTGAAACGGCTAGGTCAGAAACGACATTCATTGACTGTTAGGCGGTACGAAGTTCGCCGGGTCAGCTAGTTATTTATATTATTGAAGGAGACCGAAGAACAGCATCACATAATGAACACTGGGATCTGGACATATGCCTTTGTGTCATCTTAATAATCTACAAAATAATTATCTCACACTGTCACCTGTGGCATATATAAAAATACCCAGCCATAGTACTTAACAGTTAGATGCAATACATCAGTCATGAAATGTTAATGTCTTAGCACAAAGCCGTCAAATCTTACAATGGCTCATATTAAATTATGTTTCAGATACGCTTTTACAGTGTTATCTTCACACCATAATATTTTCTACATACATAGTTCATACTAACAAATTATCCTTTCTTTACTGGACATATTTATTTTGCATGAGAATAAGATTTACAACTTATAACTAAGTTTTATTTAGACACAGATCTTATCCTCGGATGTCTTCTGCACGTCATCACCATTGGAGGATAGCGAAGCTGTTGCACGACACGGGAAGGCTCATGTATAGTCGCCGCAGTCAATACTACATTTAGCCACCACGGCAACTTACCTGGTATCTATGGTAACATCGCACAAAAATTATTTCCTTATATTGACCATGTTCAAATGAACCGCCCTAAGCTCGGGTCAATATAATGCAAACAATTTTTGTGATGCCTAGTATTGAAGCAGTTTTATATTTAAATATGTGCAATGTTAAAACCAAAAAATGCCATTAATTTTCATACCGTCAAATTATTTTTCCCTAATGTTTATTCTCTGTAACCTTTTGGCTCAAATGAGAGAAAACATCTGTATGTTTAAATTTTTTAATCTATTTATATATTAGTGTTAGGTATTTTTATCTTTTGTACGAAATTGTCAGGGAAGTCACAAAACATTTATTTGTAAGTTAAATATGGTGCTAATGTTAGGCTTGACTAATGTGTGACACCAAAATAAGACTCATTCACATTGTAAGAATGTTTTTGTTATTTTTTTATTTATAAGCAAACATTATTTATACAAATTCAATTTTTAATTACTGCCATTAGTAATTAATGTACTTTGATGGTGGGAACCATAACATTCTCTAAGTCGCCAAACTTTAACATAATAAATACTGCAGGGAAGTGTCACACAAATTATTTATATCATAGAATGCCATACCTTGCCTGCATATATTTATTTATTATCATTCAGATATCATTTTTATATGATAATCGTTTGTAAGAGTATTTTAGAATGAGTACTCCAAATAAATGATCTGCCATATTTTTGTCTTTTAATAATGACTGTGTTGTTAATCCAATATCAACTATATTTTAATGAGGAAGCAGTGGTATGTAGATTAAGAATGAATTATGTGCCCAAAAAAGTATACTAACTCGAATGTACAGCTAATTTAATAAAGAGCTCTTAAACATAATTTTTCTTTTTTTTGTGATGGACATTTTAATAACTCCAACTTTTATGATGCAACCTAATGAAATAGTCTAGGTTAACAATCAAATAAAATGTCATGTTTGCACTTGTTCAAATTGACTTTTATTTCTAAAATAAATAACTCTAGTATCAGTCACAACACAAACTATAACACACCAATTTAAGAATAGAATAATATTCATAAGAATTTGTATTTTATGGATAAAACTGCATAACATTAATTTTAAACAGAAATTAATGATTTTGTGATGCCCATAATGTGTAGTGAACAATCAAATTTGAGTTCTCTTTGTGAGCCACAGTAGCGAGACATACTGATATCATGAACTAATAAGCTAACAATGTCAAAGCAATATTATAGGGGATCCAGCATTTAATGCTGGTAGATACCAGTACAAGCTTATGGTAAAAATGGGACAAAAATGAATATATCTGCATATATGTATTAGACAATTATGAGACACCTTCAGATAGAATAGTTCTATTTGGACTATTGATATGGATATTTTAGTGCTATATTTCACTTGTCTTGTTTCTTTGATTCCTCTGATTGGGCTGTAAGTAATGCACTTTTGATATTGACTTTTTTCAATTCCTCAACTAATTCACCGGACTGATGCATCTGCAGCACAATATCACAACCACCCACAAATTCTCCATTGATAAACACTTGTGGTATTGTTGGCCAGTTGGAGTAATCTTTAATGCCTGTTGACAATACAGCAAGTAAAACTATGTTATATTGAAAATTACCAATGACTATTATATTAGCACCTACAGAAATTAACATTGTTTCCTTATTCACTAAAATTATTAGTTAAATTGGATAAATATGCAGTACATTTTTATTGGATATACTTGAACAAAGAATAGAATCGACTTCAACATAGTTTAGATTATGTAAGTGACCGGCACTGTTAATATAACTATACGAAAACTAACCTTGTCTGAGATTCTCATCCGATAATACATCATAACTTTCGTAAGGAACTCCGTGCATTCGCATGATTTGAACTACAGCGTTACTAAAACCACACCTTGGGGCATCTGGGATACCCTTCATGAACACTACCACCTTGTTATTCTTCACTATTTTGTCAATTTTTTCATTTATTCCTACATCCGCAAAAGCCCGACTATGTACCTTAAAAGTACTATGATATAATGGTAAAAAGCTACGTCGCAAAATGGTATTCATGTCGAATTTGCAGATTTGCAGTAAATAATTGTGTTTTTCAGCTAATTATCTGGATAATTTTTTGGATGAAAAGATGATTTAGAATTTTTTGCGAATATATACTTCACTTTTCATAACTAACATAGACGCAAAATATGTCATGGTGACAATCATGCCAGCGACAATAATAATTTTCAGTGGGAATGGAACCGAGGTATCAATTTATAAGATATCCAAAATTTTACGCATTTCAATATTCGACAGATTGAAATTGAATCAAATAATTTTGCTTTCTACAGTGTTATTTGTATTTTGACTATACTAGATATTTGTAAATTGTATTTTAATGATCTCTTTGACATATCGCGTTAATAATCTGTGTTAAAAAAATAAGACAATTGTCAATTGTTTTGTCGTGATTGTCACACTAGTCGCTTCATACAAATTGTTTCTCTGCTTGCTTGCATTGGCTTACTCCTCAATCTTGGTTTTAAAAGCAATATAGCAATGGACAATGCTGAAGAAATATTTCATTTTTTGGAGGATTTCTCTAAACGTAAACCTAAAACAATCCCACAGGAGCTCAACGATTACTTAGCTTATGTAGCACGCACCGGCGATCCAGTTTACCAGTGGTCTTTAGTTAAATGTTTGTTCAAGGAAAAGCTACTAAATGTGATAACTGATTTCTATGAAACCTCTCCAGGTATTGATATACCTCCTTATCCTAATGTTGATCCTTTTAATTACGATACTTTGAAGAATAGCCTCATAGAAAGGCTCGACTCTTTTACATCGGCTCCATTCACAGTACAGAGGATTTGTGAACTTCTTACATTTCCTCGTAAGCAATACAATCGTGTGGATAAATACATGAGAGCCATCGAAAAGAACATTTTAGTAGTCAGTACTAGAGAACCTGGCATGCACCGTCATGTCGACGCTGAAAACGGGGAGCAAATAGTAAACGGTTCCGATAACAATTCCGAATATAATGTCGATGTAGAAATGGAAGACATGTCATGGAAAGAAACAAAAGAACAAACTCAAAACTCTGAACCCCAGCCGAGCTCTTCAGAGTCATACTCGATAGCCGAGATTGAAGCTCGCCTCCGGACCAAACAAGGATTTCCTCCTCCATCAGTAGAGAAACCTTCCGACCCGCCTACACCTGCACAACAAATAGAACAAAATGCTCAGAAAGAAAAAATATCCGATTTAAAAACTGGAACTTTCATATCTGAAGCAATACCATCTACAAGTGATGGTCAAAAAGTCGAAAATGCTACTAAACCAGAAAAGACTGAAAAAATGGATACTGATGTTAAAATTGATGAACCCATTAGCCAAACTATGACAATCCCTGAAATTAAAATCACAGATGTCAGCATTGATGAAAAGATTGCAATAGAAGGAAGCCAAGACATTGTGAAACCAGAAGAACAAGAAGTTTCAAATGAGAAATGTATTGTCGATGCATCACAATCAGACACTGACAACAATCCAGATCTAAAATCTAAAGAAATGGACATAGACACAAAACTGATAACAGAGGTTTCAGAGGCTTCATCTTCAAGTGAAGAAAGTTCGTCATCAAGTGATAATACAGATGGAAACAGTAATTCCCCAAAACCAGTGACTGATGATCAAACAGATGAAAGAGAACCTACGAAGGAAACCGACAAGACAGAACCTCCAGTTGAACCCGTAAGTGAAGTAGCAGAAAAATCACCTCCACCAGCAGTAATGCAATCTGATAACTATTCTATTACAGATGTTAATTCTGAATTACCCCAAATTCCAGCTAGCGATGATTCAAAAGCACAGGAGTCAGTGGAAGAGAAAACTGAAGCAACTCCTACACCTGAGAAAGACTCCAAAGAACAGAAGACTGAAGCAATTGAAACTGAAAAAAAATCTGACACCAATGACAATGCAACTCCTGTTTAGATAAACTTTTAGTAAATAAATGTGCCAGATTCAATTAGTTGAGACATCAAATTCCCAAATATGTAGCGCATAATTCTGTAGTTGTTTGTCCTTGTTGTAAAACCAATTTGTTAACTTGTCTAATTGTTTATTGCATCTCAAATATAAAGAGGGCAAACACCATCTCCTTATTACATTTACTAAAACAGACAATGAACCTGTTGTTTTTTCTTCTTGTAGTATTCATAATCATTGTAGATGGTAATGATTATACTATGATACAGTATTTCAATGTAAGTGTATTATTACAAGTGTAAAAACTGATTTTAAATAAAACTTTATTGATATTATGTATGTTATTTTAATTTCTCTATACTCAGCCCTCATATTAAGATCTTGTTGCAATTCTGTAAGAGATTTAAGTGTTTGTTATAATACAAAGGAAAATTATTTCCTTGTGTGTTAACCCTGATGCATCGAAATTACTAAACTCTTTCTGTAAATTATTTATTCTCTTTGTATTTCTATATCAAATAACATGTACCTATATAGTGTTTTAAATTGAAAGAAAAATAATTCCACTCTAAACAAAGAACACTGAAACAAAAATTATTATTCACAAGCCTTTATTTATCAATTTCTTACATCAGGTACAAGTTTCGTTTCAAATCTATAATTGAATTAAATTAGTAAGTAGACAAACCATAATCAGGTATCAAAATGCCTATGCTATAATAAGAATCAATTGTATAAAAGAAATACATTTTATTACAATAATGAAACATGACGTTTTCCCTGAACTTTTGTTTTCGTTTAAGAAAAATAATACTTATTATTAATATTAAGTACAGTTTAAAAGTGGTATACAAATCACGCCGACAGCAGTATAACTCAACGTTATTCAATTTTGGTACCAAATTAGTAACTTTATTACATATAATGTATTAACACATTCTTTTCGGGAAACTAATAATCTCGACATACCCTCGAATAATTCGTGAGATAAGAATATTTTACCTAAAACCTCATTTTGACGGAAAAATACCAGACTACATATTGTTAATATTTTACCAACGTTTAAAAGTAATTCACAATAATATTTTTAAAATATATCTAAACTCGTTATAAACAGCCAAGATTATCATGCATTATATAATACAATTACAAAGAATACTTAGTTCGTACTATTTAATATGTACTTTTACTTAGTGCTACACATATGTACAATTATTAAATATGCAGAAATTATTTTCTTAACCTCAGCCTCGTGGTCTTTTTTGATATATAGTGAAAATAAAGTCTTGTAGATTCAGAACATATGAAAAAGTTTAGGCTATATTCAATTCAGTAAAACTATCTAAATTTTTATTACTACTATATACTAATATGAATAAAAAATTAATTTTTTCCTCCTAAAACTCTGAGCTCGTTTCTCATGATCTTCCCCGCTGCGTTTCTCGGAATGGAGTCCAAAAACGCAACTCCACCCTCGAGATGTTTGTATTTTGTTAATTTTTGCGCCACCAAGTCGTAGACCTGTTTCTCACTAAGTTTCTTATTAGGTTTCAATACGACGAAAGCCTTCGGAACTTCTCCTGCCAGGGAATGCGGCATTCCCACGACAGCGACGTCGGCTACTTCGGGTAGTTCCATTATGACACTTTCAATTTCCGTTGGCGATACCTACAGAGCAGAAAAACAGATTAGACACAACTAAAACAAGACAAAAAGAAAAGGTCTGCCTTATAATATAATTGGTGTGAATTACCTGATTGCCTTTGACTTTGATAAGTTCCTTAGTGCGGTCGACAATATAGAAGTAGTGATCCTCGTCGTAATACGCCACGTCTCCGGTGTGCAGCCAGCCCTCACTGTCCACCGTTTCTTTTGTCGCTTGCTCATTTTTCCAATATCCTTTCATCACCTTAAAAAAGACATTTACAGACTTATTAAACTTTTTGAAAATTCATGTAGGAAGCAACTTTACGGTATTACTTTATGGTATGCTAGCGGTTTTTCCAAAGATCTCAATAGATGAAGCCACAAGTTGTGGCGAATTACAAAACCTAACGATAGTCGTAGTTAACATATTGAGACGACTCCTACACGTCCGTACTGGACAGCTGATCATTGTCAAGCGGCGTAACGACGAAAGGATCGAAAAAAAATAGTAGGCGACGGTACTTGCGGGCCGCGCAGCAGCAGCTCCCCGGAGGCGTGCGGGCCGAGCGGCGCGCCGTCGCGCAGCGCCGCCACGCGCGCCTGCGTGCTGGGCACCAGCTGCCCCGCCGAGCCCACCTTGCCGTGCGGGTAGTGGTACGGCGTCATCAGCGTCACCGGCGAGCTCTCCGTCATGCCGTAACCTGCACCCACGCGCGCTTCTTACTTCTCTACTAGGAACCTTCTTCTTATATATATATAAGACCATGGATGCGACATATAGGGGTTTTGACCAAATACCATTTAGAACTATATGGATGATTACTAAAAGGACCTTTTCTAGGATAGGAATAATCGTAAACCGATATAATCAAAAAAGTCTACGTTCGAAATTCGAATGTGTAAAGTGTTGTAATGTGCGATAAATAACGTTTGTGAACGAATCCAAAAGTAAGTATCTACTTAGAATAAACTTTATAGAATATATATAACAGAGTTTTTCCAACTTTCGGCTGGTTTTTAAGATACCAATAGAATCTAATATTCATACCTTGCAGTAATCTAATTTCATCCTTAGTCTTGTCGCACTTGAGGAGGAACTTCTCTAGCATGCTGTCCGTAGTGGGAGCAGCGCCCACCATGATAGTCTCCACCGACTGAAGGTGTTCCTTCTTCACCAACGGGTGGGTGGCGAGGAACGCCAGCAGCGACGGCACCACGAACAAAGTCGTGGGCTTGTATTCTACTAAACATTTGATGTAGTCTTCTGGCGTGAATCTGGATTTTTTATGTTTAATATTAAATTACTTCATTCTTTTAACACGTGCCAGCTACCGAGTAGCAGAAAAAATCAATAG
The DNA here is from genome assembly GCA_018246895.1 of Aspitha aspitha aspitha. Lineage (NCBI taxonomy): Eukaryota > Metazoa > Arthropoda > Insecta > Lepidoptera > Hesperiidae > Aspitha > Aspitha aspitha. The sequence continues at coordinate 7,213 of DWGJ01002812.1, read as the reverse complement.
TTACATTAAAAATATACCCACACGCGCATCTGTTCACGGGAGCATATAGGTTCACGTTTAAATTATTTGGTTATAGGTAGACTGAGCTGGTTATAAATTATCTTATCTCTCTTATAAAATTGCAATGAGTGGACAATTATAAATTCAGCAAGATTTAAATGAAAATGACGTGATTATTTTCCATATTATACAAATGTATGCAAACTAACATACTTTATTTTGTATTTCATATTTTATTTTATATGCAAAAAATAACTTGCAGAGCCCCTAATGTCTGTCCAAAGTGCATATTATTAAAGTAATCATGTTTTTATGATACAGTACGTTGGAAATGATATAATTGATTACATACATAAAATGATACGCTACAGTAAGCAAAAACACCTTGAAAATAAAACTAACAATGGAGATTTACGATGTATGTTCGGTGTACTCGGTCACATTTCGAAATTTTCCGATAAAAACAAGCGATCACTAGTTATCTCGATGCATTTATTTCGTAACGAACGAACGAACCAGCATATCTCAGCGGTTAACTATTTATAGTAGGCAGGATATTATGAAACAGCTTACTGAGAAAATACTTTTCACAAGTTGCAACGAAATAAGCTGTTTGTGTGTGTGTGAACAAACGAATTTAAACAATCTGTCGCAAGTAGAAAACGGTGGTAAGCATAAAATATAACAGTTTGTACTCGTATGTTTTAATTGGCGTAGGTGTTAATTTTCTGTGGGCAGTTGACGATAGCACAACTACATTTGGTCTTAAATGTTTTACTAGATCAAAATTTTAATTTCAAATGTGCCCTGAATATTTTTCATGCCACAAGTATGAGAATGAAACAGAAACCAAAGATCACAATCCCACCTTTACAATTAAACTAAAATACTTACTTGGGAATGGATACTATTTGGTACCCAAGAGACAAATTGTAGTTAAGAATTCCATTGAATCCGTAAATGTGGAAAAACGGCGGAACAGTGAGAACAACTTCACCTTTCCCTAAAATTATAAGTAATATTAATTTTATATTAAATGTAATTTATGTTTATTTAAAGTCTGGCTTTGGTTACTATTGAATTAGGCTACATACCATTGCACTTACTATTATGGAATATTTTAGAGTGTTATATATATAAGAATGAAATCATTGTCATGTTGAGTAGGTATTGCCTTATTAATTCACCCTTGCAACACGAAATTTCAGATAATCATTTTAGATACATTTCTACGTTTTAAAGTACCTGCCTAATCGTTTTTTGTAATCAGTAATGGAATATACCTACCTACAACTATAAAACTCAAAGCTACATTAAAAAAAATTGTGTTATTAATAAATATATTTGTACAGAAAACAATGCATACCCCTTTCTCCTTCATATTTCATCAAACTTGGACATTGAACCTGTTTGATATTGCTGACGAGGTTCTTATGTGTGAGCATCACGCCCTTGGGCATTCCCGTGGTCCCGCTGGAGTACGGGATCAGGCAAGTATCGTCACAGTTCAACGTTGGCAAATCCGCTTTATGATCCGCCATCAAAAGTGATCGCAAACCAAATATACCTGAGAAATGTACGATAACATTGGATTAAAATTTTGACTGGCCTCGTGGTCGAGTGGTTAAAGACCCTGACTGCAAAACCGGAGGTCGTGGGTTCGATTTCCACCCAGGACAAACATTTGTGTGATGAGCACATTTATTTGTTTTGCGTCTGGTTGTAATAAAAAATATCTATATAGGCACTATATCGTAGGTATAATGTATGTTTATCAGCTGTCCGGTTACCATAACACAGGCATTAAATTGCCTAATTTGGGATAAGATAGCCGTGTGTGGAAATGCCCCCGTTATTTATTTATTTATAGTAATTATTGTTTATCATTCCAGCTGATTTCAGACCATGCAACAGCATGGGAAAGCTGTAATTCTGAAAGTTGTGACATACACACATACATTTTGATTACACATGTTCATACCAGTACTCTCCAATCCGATAGTTGATCAAATCCTTCCAATATGTAGTATTGATGTTGGTTAACAAACAAACGATATGAGGAAACTTATAAGTCAAGTTTGAAATTGTGAACAATATGGGATAGGGATTTCAGAGACGTTTGCAAGAAAGCCAATGATCATACAAATCGGCTTGAGGTGAAACTTTATCCGGTTCAAGTATTTTACTCGTTTTGTCGAACATCTTTATGTCATAAATAATATTTCAAAGTTGATAAATAATATAATAACGCTAATTAATACCACTACGTAAACTACATAGATGGCGCTGTGCTCATGTTATATACCTAATTAGTCATTTAATAGTTGACCCCAAAATATATTCAGCCTGTTATTTTAATATTCAACTGAATTCTAATATTTTTTTTCTTATTCTTCCATTAAAAGTAATTATTCTTCAAAGCTGCTCAATAAAGTAACGAAAAAGGTAATAAAGCAACGTAAAAACCTTTATTAATTTCTTATAGACGAAACTGGTTAGGTGTTTTCTACCTACCCCGTTAGCAACCTTAATATAGTGTAGATTATTATTATTTATGTCATAAGCACTTTTTCACATAACTGTACCATACATTTCTCGGCTTACTGAGTTGGAAGTTCACTTGACCGGATCGCTCAACGGTATTTGCAATAGCTAGAAACTCGACTTCGGAGGAAAATAGCTGTTTACATACAAATATTCGAATACGGTACATGAAAGTGTAGTGTCATTCAGGACCAGAATATACATAGCTGCGGCATACCAATAAAATATGTTTTTAAAACCACGTTTAATATTACTCGAAAACAAAGCAAAAAGCAATCAATCTGTTTCAATTTTTTTTTTATTTCACTGTTACCCAATGTAGAACCTTCCTAAGCCCTGAAAACGGACATTCCTGAAAATCGCCTTCCTGTTTCATTGTTGTTTCGTCGAATTAACCCCTAAACATCAGTTATTTCTGAGAAAATCTTGGACGTGCGATTTCGAAGGTTTTTATCGCTTTTGTCCAGAATTTTATACGTGCAAGTTTAACGGCTATATCTTACAAAAAGGTTGCCTTTCCCGTCTGACGCAGACAAATGAGCTCCGCTGGGGTTTAATTAACCCCTGCTGATCAGCTTTTTGTTATGAACACACACACATACACATATGTAAACACACGCACACACATACAAAAGCACAAAGAACTGACTGTTTTTAAGGTTAAGTACAGCCCGGTCCTTTTTTTATTAGTTGACATCCTGTTAACTAGACCAGGATTATGGGTTTCATTTCAGGACGAAACTTTGTTTGCTGAGCACTAGCATTTTTTCTGTTTCTGATTTATAGTTTTAGAAATAAGTTTGTTTTGAAGTATTAAATGTATATTACTAGCCCTCTGCTTTTCACAGCTCAAATCCTGGCTAACTAAGGAGAAGGCAGAATTATGTTTTATCTGACATAGATATGCTTCCCATACAATTGTAACCAACCTCTTATAAGGCTATAGAAATGGGACTGTTATAGTGATTCAGTTAGTATAGGTATTAATAAGAACTATTTGGTGAGTATTTAACATTTCATTTTACATATCGGTTTATCTTTTTGTAGGAAGTTCTTTTTGTATTCTACTGTTTCACGATATGTCTTGTTTTGCGAGATACCTGCTACATGTTAACTGAACTTATTCAAAATTATATCCATGCCATAAAATAAGCTTTATACCCATAACACACGAATGATTGACGACCGTTCCATTCAAAACATTCTTACAATGCGGAAGGGACATCATTATGCAAGATTAGGACAGGAAGGGTCGAATTGGACCCATAATTGTATCTTTGAGCACATATTTAGAAATAGTTTACGACATTATCTTCTGAGTAAGAAAAATTTTAGAGAACGCACAAGAAATGTACCCCAATGGTTTTTTGTCTTATTTAAGGTAACTCCGAAACAATTTATGTACCTACTTTTACCGTATTGTGCACTTAATCGAGATTTATACATAATTTTTTTTTAGATATATCGAAGTATTTCAAGTCGGCATGGTATTATAAGATTTTGCAAGGAAATAGTTCCTTTGTAAGTACTATAGTTGGTAAACTGCTTCAATCTTTCCTCACCATCACTTGACTGGCAGAAAGTTCGCCCTTTGGTTGTTTATACTATGTGTGCGCGCATGGTTGCATGACTGAGCGGTTAAAAGTCGGTTCGTCATCACATATTCGCACATAACATCAAGAAACGAACAATATTAAGCAATGTGTTCTACTAGATGTGTCCGCGGCTTCGCTCGCGTGGAGATCAGTGTGTCACAAAGTTTTTCCCGCCTAAATACCGACCCCGGGAGAATTCTAGGATACAAGGTCCTACTAATTCTCGTTATTCCCGTGTAAATCCCGATCCCTCGGGAGCTCCGGGATAAAAAGTAGCCTATGTGTTATTCTGGGTCTTCAGCTACCTACATAACAAATTTCATCGTGATCCGTTCAGTAGTGTTTGCGGGAAAGAATAACAAACAACCATACATACTCACAAACTTTCTCATTTATAATATTAGTAGGATCTATACACAAGTCACGGTGGGTATTGAATTCATAGACATTTATACTAGAGGAGGTGTGCCATAGGCAGGCCTGTAAGTACGAGTGTCCCACAAATAATAACAACAGACGGAAAATAAGAGATAAAAGGAGACAGAGATAGTTAGCCTAATATGCTTTCTCGTTTCGATGGACACGTTTTAGGCTGGCTCCCCCGCTCTAGTGTATTATCTCTGTAATTGTATTACTGTCAAATGGCTTTCATTCAACGTTCAGTCGATTAGTTACCCGTTAGTGATAGAGTTGGTGTTACTCGATTCGATAGAATTTCGAACTTCGAATTTCGAATTTCATATTTCAAATTTCGAACTTTTTAACGAAACAGAGGTCGAGCACGCAGAACGCTCGACCACAGCTCGTATTGCTCAACCCAACCATGTTGATAGGCAGTTTGATGTGTTTTAGGTAATCGCTGTCATCATATTCGAGTAATCACGTAATCCTGTGCAATTCTATACCGCAGTAAATTACAAATTCGCAATTTGAATACTTAGAATTTGAATTTCAAATTTTTTTTAATTTCGTGTAAAATATTCCTGGTATTGCACGAACGATATTGTTGGGCTGTTCATATACTATTTGCTCTGACTGGGAATCGAACTTCTAAACTCTGCGTTAGTTTAGTTTAAGAGACGACTTTTTCCGATCAATGAATTGTAACTATTAGCTAAATTATCAGTGGTTCGTAACCGTTTATAAGGTTGGCCTGTATTTTGGCTTATGATTAAACAGAGATATAAAGATACAAGATATGGTTATTAGTAGTAGTTTAGTAGATTTTTGATTGCATATGCATAAATATCTATGCGCCGTAGTGACCAGCCAACAAGCCAGTTTTAAAACATCAGTTTTATGTTTAATAAGACTGTACATTAGGTCATAAGACAGCGAATTAATTCAAAACTTAATTAAAACGTAAAATTCCGTAGAATTTATTAATCGTTTCAAATTAAAATGTTATTTAAATTCATTTCGCCGTATAACAACGTGAATATGACGTACCGATAGCTATTTTTGCGCTGTTGTTTAGAAATAGCTAAACTCGCAAGCCAATGAGTGCAGCAGGCGGCCATGTTTGTTGGCGCCGCCCGCTGATTGGTCAAATCCGCTACATCTCGCCCGGAACGTTTGAAATTGGAACCGCGGGCAAATGGACGCCCGAGTTCCGCACAGGAGTGTTGTGTGGGTAGAAGCATATTGCGTTACGATACAGATAACCTATAAAAATAAATCGATCCAAGCAACAAAGCATTATATGTAACTTAATAAAGCTATTACCGATTTTTCTTTACCTACCAATGAAGTGATTTCAGTTAGCTAGCGTGAATGACTAGTTTATATGTACCTAAAAGATATCAGAAATTATGAAACATTAAAGGAACTTATGCTTTCGAACAACTTTATAAACAGTTATCGAACCTATCATTATATTGTGTTAATATCTGTAAAGCCAGTTAGGCGAAATTGCCTGGGGATTCCCCCAAAAGAGAAATTTGAACTAAACCCTTTCTATCAAATTAATACCGGCGTGTAACATGAAGAGAGTGATGAATGTTGAAGCACGCCCGGTTTGCAAGGACGGAACCTATGTACTCGGTTCGCTCTGTCTAACCCGTTACGGATCTGCCGTGATGGTAAATAATGAATATTGTAGACTGACTGACAGATTGACGTTTTCCGTTTTGCCCATGAGATCTTGTAAGTGCCGGGAGGATATTTTGGTGGGTTCTTTGCGGCTAGTGGTTACCTAATTAATAATTGCTTGTTGCAGGTGATAGGCGAGAGGGAGTACGCAGTGAGGCCAACCCGACGGCCGTCGGAAGAGCTGCAGACTGGCCAACCGCTGGACGTAGTGGTGCAGGAGGTGATTTTTTTTCAATTTATTCGAAGAGAGTACCAAACGAACAGCCAGTCACAAGTGCCGCCGCCCATGGACATTGCAACCGACTCCTAACAGGGCTGTCCCTATCAGAAGTCGGTCACAGATGCGTTGCCACTCTTGAGGACTAAGTCGCCTCTTGAGTACACGCGGAGCGGCAATCACACCCTTAGGAACGATACGCAGAATGTTGTAACAACATCGGCTTCACGGCAGAAATATGTGTGGCGGTGGTACTTCTCGGGCAAACCGTATATAGTTTCATCCATCCATCCATCCATCAGCCTTTAATATTCCATATTAAATATAGGTTCATATATTCCATATAGGTTCTACCACCTACAACTACCTAATTGTACTGATCCTTTGATCCTCATTCATTGTTAACCATAACCATACAAGCTTGTACCATTTACATACGTGTACTAGATTGATTCGTTTGATTTAATTCAAAGTTTATTTTCTTCTAAATTTCTAAGTTCTAAATTTGTACTCCGTAAAAGACAAAATATGAAGTGAACTAACAATTCTACAACATCTTTAAATGTAGCCATATTTGTGCCAATAAATGTCTTCTTTTTTAGGTTCGGGCAATTAAATAAAAGCTTTTTTTGACTATTAATTTATTCAACTTTCATTTACGAATCTATCTCATTACAGAGCTAATTAACGATAAGTGTGATCGGTATCCTTCAAAAAGGTCGTAATTGGCGGAAAAGGAACCATAAATGGTCAATTATTTCGGGCG
>DWGJ01002811.1:0-14804 GCA_018246895.1 Aspitha aspitha aspitha | reverse complement strand
CCCGCGCTACCCCCCGCGCTTCCCCCCGCGCTGCCGACGCTGCCCGTCGCGTGACCCGCTCCCGTCTCCCCCCACCACTATCGCTGTTATCGAGCGAGGTACTGATTCGTCATTACATTTACGATATTGCAATCGAGCTATACACTCCAGATAATTGTTAACATTTCAAAATATGCTACGATTGCAATCGCCTAAATAAAAATAAGTAAGAAACCGAATGGGTCGCAATCCTTATCATTGTAGAACCAACCCGAGGACAAATAAAATCAGGTATACGACATGTAAGTACACCACGTGGGTGTACTATTAAATATCCATACCAAAATTTGCACAATCATGAAAACCTGCTATAATACATACCAATTACTTATCTATAATAATCTTGTTCTGAGTCATTGTTTAAATAAAGAAGAGTTTTCCTTAGAGCTATCGACATAAACATTTTATATTATATATTATGTTTTTATTATTTAACATGTATTTATTTGTATGTGACAAATCGAAATCCTGATCTATAGATATCTATAGATCAGAAAATCAAGAAAATCAGAAAACTTACGTATTTAAAATGTATCTAATAACAGATAATATAATTTAGGAATACCAGATAAAATATGAGAAGTAACCCTAATATTTATCGAATTATTAATATTATAGTTTTTTATTTCTTAGTATGAAACCATTGTCGAAATTTAAGTAATTGATAAGGCATTTAAAAAATGTACCTAAAATATTGTGTACTTGTATATATTTTAAATGGAATGGAATCTGTCCAGTATATATTTGTGAAAACACCCTAATTGCACTTATTCTTGGCTTTATGCAACCAAGATGAGTATGCTGGGTCATCTGTAGAATCAGTAGGATACTAAAGACCTAAAGGCTTTTATAACCTTGTGTAACACCTTATATTGCAGGGCTAGTTAGCACTGTATTTGTTACTGAAATGAAATTATTGAATGTTAAATAGTAAAACTTCAGTTAAGATTTATAGAGCTATTGAGAATGGTCACTTTAGTAAAGGAATGCAATTTAATTTATTTAACATTATTTTGGCGTATTCATTTGCTACTTATCACATTTATATTGTATAACAAAAAAGATATCAACATTAGTAGTGTATATTGTAAAAACATAATGTAATTAATGTTGCATTTTTTCTTTCTCACTAATGAAATCAATGTGAATAAATTAAGATAAATGTTCTATTTTTATTAATATAATAGGAGACTGAATATATTTGTTTAATTTTATACCTTATACCGTTTTAGTATATAGGTATTTGAAAGTGAGATCTTAATTAATATTTCTTTATGTAATATGTTGTTCATATATATAAACCTAAAGCATCTAATGGTTTAAGTATAATAATGACATTCAAATTGAAAACTTGCAATTCCTGTATTTCAACTTAGTTAAATCACAATCATAACAGTTAATTTGAAAAGAATGGGAAACAAAGAAAAAAAAATGCAAAATTCGTTTATTAAACTTTACTGTTTTATATAACATGAAATATATAATCTGTAACTAATAAAATGGTAACATGACTAGATACATACTTTAAATTACGAAGGATTAAGGATTTGACACCCTTTTTTGATAATTACAATATGGAACTAGTAACATTATAGAGAAAACTAGATAACTGCATCAAATAGATAATATATGTCATAGAAGTCCCAAATGATTGTTCATTTATGGGTATGAGGACACTAAACTGATATTAAAAGTAGTGAAAATGAACTCTGAAAAATGGAATAAGCAATAAATTGGTTAAACACTTGTGTATAGAATTAAAATGTAGCCAGTATGGAAGTATCACAGGTAAGAGTAATAAACAGATTAATCAAATTACTGTTATGCTCCAAGATGAAGCTATACTCTTAGATTTCTTGATGTAAGCACAATTATAATTTTCATGTACATATATGATTGCAAAATGAACTTATATTTCCTTCAAATATTTCAGATATATTAAATCATATCAGACAGTTTATCAGTCAGCTTATCGGTTTAATTTCGAAGCACATCCATTTAAATATTAAGCTGACTTTAGATCAGCAAGTGCTTCCCTTACTAACAGTTCTAATTCCTCTGGCAACACTGTTTTAGATGACACACTTCTGTTGTCACCATCAGCTCCATTATCATAATCATATTTCACATCTATAGAGCAGCTAACATTATTGTTCCTGTTTTCTTCATCGTCACTATCTGAATCTTTATTATTTATTCCTGGCGTTACTTCAATCTCATTCTTGTCTTTGGATTCATCTGATTTTATTGACCCTGAGTCTGTAATAATTTCTTCTAATAACATTTGTGAAGGGAATATGGGAATACATTTTTGGCCATTACACCAACTATCTAATGTAGTTTCCAATTCTGTAATTCTGTTCGCTAATATCCTGAAATAATACTATTATATCAATCATGTTTGATTACATAAAAAATATGGAACAATGGTATTTATTCACTTACATGTGTTACATTTTATCTTGTACATAAAATGTCACAGGAAGTAGATAAAAATTTAATATCGTGTTATATATACATACTGATTTGTTTTTCTCTGGTGCTGAAGGGCAATGGATTTATCATTTAATGCTTCGAATAATCCCAAACAAAGAGATTTTAGCTCTGCAGCTGAGCTACGCTTTAGACCTATCTTTGAATTTATATCAAGATACTCCCTTACTGGAAAATAAAATTAGTGAAATAGCAATGTTATCCTACAAAATGATAGCCATTATTAAATCAAAATATATTTTGGCTTACACTTTTTTATATAGTGCAATAGACTTGTTTGACTGCTAACTCACCTTATGGTAATTGAGGTGCTGTCTAACACTATCATAACATTTTGTTAAACCAAATAAAATGGGCTCAAACTAGACTTTATCAGATGAATAAGAGTTATGAGTAACCTATGAAATTTTAAATAAAGGTTTTCATTACTGATATAATCATATATGAAAGATGGGGAAGTTGAAACGTTTACCTTGCTTTTGTGTCATAACATCCGAGAACCCTTTCTTGAAGTTGAATGTGTTGTTCTTGTTTCTGTTATCAAGAAGAGTCTGTAAAACAATACAAATCATGATATTAAGTAGTTATGAACTTTGCTTATTGGGCTAATTTGCTAATTGTTGGGCCAATATTAAAAGTATTATTGTCATGCAATTCATTCTGCAGTCCTTTTCTATTTAAGGAAACACTGGCAAACATTATGAGACACTGTACAATTTCAACACATTTGTTATATATGCTTGGAATTGTACTTATGGAAATGTTCTTGAAATAAATATGCAGTACCTATATATTACTTTAAGATTACATGTCTTATATATACACAAATCCCATGTCACGAAGTTGGTTTGCGATAATCTCCTAAACCACTAAACCGATTTGAAATTTTGTGCATATCTATTATTTGATCCAACTTACAAGAAAAGATATTTTTTATCTCAATAGATAATCTCATTTTTTTATCACAAAATCAATGTTTTCTTATAGGACAACACTTAGTCGGACAAACATCATGGTATGGGATTTTGACAATTATTTGACATATATGATTTAACATAATATGTAACCATGGCAAAGTGTGGTCAAGTCAACTAGTTACATTATAAATTGGAAAATATGCGGTTAAATATATTTGATAAATATATATTAAATATTAAATAAATTGTTTATAAGCTACCTTATATTTAGTTAAATTCCGTTTGACTATTTCTTTTTCAACTTGAAGCTGAGTTATTCTCTCATGTAGATATTTATTTTCTGTGACCAAAGCATCAATGTCCACAACTGGTTTAGGTAGGTCTAAATCTTTGTCTCCTTGGGTTCTTCCTCTGTTTGATAAAATGTAACTGATTTGGTGGTTCAACCTATGCACTTTACTTTTGTAGTAGTCTCTGTCAGAGACAAGTTCCTCCTTGTCATCCAACGTTGCACGATAATCCAGTTGAAGTTGTCGATACTATTAAAAATAAATACATACCCAATATTTGTTAGGTAATACTACTGTACTTATCATTTTACTGGTGGTGAAATTGATATTTATTGGTTGTGATACTACTAAACGAAAATACTTTTCATTGTACTTCAGTATCATGATGTAAATTTATAGTGGAAATTATTAAGAAATGTAGATTATATTAAAGAAAAATTATTTTCTTAACTCAGAGGTCAGGTTAAAAATTAGGTTTAGTCTAGATGATTACCTTTTTCTGTATCTTCTCTAGTTCTTGCACCAATTGTTCGTAATCTGTTGTTGAATATGATACAGACACTGGCAATTTTGTACTGCCACTTATATCTTCTAGTCTTGAATCAGTATGCAGTTGCTTCCTTAGAGCTAATATATCACCATTAGCCTCATCCAGTTTACTTCGCAGTGTTTCAACCTTATTGTCACATGTAAACATTGTTTTTTTATTTTGCTATTTATATCACATATAACAACTATATGGTAGAATTGCATGTGCTGACTATATATATTTATATATATACAAAACTAAACAAATCAAAACCAACAGACCAATAGTAATGTTAAGCATGCATTTTAGATATTACACCAAAGTTACCTCTAATTTGAGTATGTTATTGTGATCCCTTGTATTTGCGAGTATTTCACTTCCACTTATAATGTTAGTTGGTGCAAATTTATATACATCAAAGTTAGAAGGTGTGAAGCTTTTTTTGCATCTCACTTGTTCTACTAAAATTTTATATCGGTCACGTTCCATGTTGCATTTATCGAGCTCTCTACTCATAATAGTAAGAGCATCTATTTTGCTTTGCAATTTACTCTTTAACACCGAATTCTAAAAGAAAGATTACTTGGTTTATATTTTACTTTCTCCAACAATGAATTCATATACATATATATATATATATATATATATATATTTTTAAAACCATAAATTTAAACGTCATTTTCCATATTATTGAATTGCTATTTGCTTGTTAGGGAAACCGGGAAACATTTTTTAACATTCCGAATTACGGTTCGTTTGTACAGACTAATCCAAAAATCGACAATAAATTTTCACACTAATTTCACTGACAAGTAGAATTTTCCATAGTAATTTAAGTTAGTATATAGGTAGTAAATTCACGCAATGAAATGAATTTATGTTGATATTCCTCTTATAAGTTAGCAATGAGAACGAAGTCGCGGTTAATTGTTATTATTAAATGTTGCACTGAATAGTATAAAATGCCTGTAAATACACTGCACATTTTACCTCGAGTACATAATCGTCCAATTGTTGATCTTGAAACTGAACCTTCATAGCTTTTGTAAACATTTTGTTTTAGACATTTAAAATGATATAGCAGTTGCAATAAATAGTATTAACACAAATATCTAATATTCAGTACTAATGAAATTTACGTTTCTGTCACTAACGTTTTAAATAAACTAAGATTTTAAAGTTATCATGTACCTAGGTATAAAATATATGCATTCATTTATTAATGAAACGAAAATCAATATTTTTCATTTCGTTCAAAAATCAAATGACAGATTGTGTGACAAGCTGACAAGGGATAGACAAATCAAATCGATTCGTGTTAACATGATACGTTCCAGCGAGTGGAATTGAACTCCTGATAAATGGTCAGATGTTATTAATTTGATTTTGACATTGTTGCGATCGGAGGTAAACAAAATAATAATTATAAGTAGTTGAAAAGGATAGAAAATGAGAAGATTCACATAAATTCCACATTAAAAAATCAAAATAACTGATAACGGTTTTAAAAAATTCGGTTTGTGTATGGAAGAAAGCAGCATGAGAAATATCTTTCATAAAAATTTGAATACTACATAGGTACGTTTTAAACTTCTTGAAACTACGATGCAATATTTGGGCAATTCTTATGTTATAGGTCGTTGAACTATCTATTTTAAGGATGTGCTAATTGATTTCACGGCTGTGTGTGTAGTATGCTTTGCTGTGTGTCAACAACTTGTCAAGTGTCACGGTGCTTGCACATATTTATTTTCTACGACTGTCTTTGTATAAGTTCTGTTGCAGATGTTTAATAGATTTCCATCTTATGTTAGTTTGGTGACTTATATTAATGCCATGCTCTTCAGCCAAAATCGAAGAAGTAGGATTCTTTCATCCTATCGTCTGTAGAGAATGGCCGCGTCTGGTACCGAAATCGAAGACTTCTTAAGTGGACCCTTAGTTTCGTGGGTGAGTGATCAACGATTCGTGTTGGTATAAACTAGAATGAACCGTGAGATAAAATTATCCAAGCGTTCCGTTTCAGTGAACGGTCGATTTTATTTATCGAGACACTTATATGCCTGGCATGTTGAATCGCGAACTGTATTTTGATCACTATGTTGTCATATAACTATTTTATAAGGCTTCTTTATACTATTTTAAATATGTTTTAAAAATTAAAAAGTGCCTCTAAAAATAAACGATTTCACCATGTATATTAAACTATAAACACATAATAGTAACAAATATAGTCAATCTCTAAAATAGCATTGCTCAGCTACATCTACAATCGACCTTAATTAAAAAAAATATTTTCATAAATAATAAAAATCAATCCATACAATAGCATCTATTGTCTGTCCTCATTTCCTCCATAGAGGTAATAAAAACACAGCAATTGTTCCCAGTCTCCACATAGATAGTGTAATTGTGTTTCTTAACAGATAAAATTAATACCTGGTACAAGGAGATCTAGAATGTAGTATAGAGATTTATTTTGATTTGATTATATTAGATTTCATGAATAATTTTCTTTAAAATATAATTACAATAATACATTTTATGAGTTAATAAACATAAACAATATATATATATAACTATTATAGAACAGTGTATAATTAATTTAATATAATCTTTTTATTTTTATTGTAATATTAATTATGCTTTTGTTTTAGTTAAAATCATGCCTATCAGAATCAGGATGCTTCACAGAGTATTCTTCACTATTCAGTGGGGACATTCTGCATCATGTGTACCTTCAAATAGACCCAGAACCCTCTTACCACATAACAAAGCTGACTGGCTTAGAAGACCAGGCATTAATTTTGGGTAGAGTAAAAAATTTTGATGCAATTGTTAAAAATGTAAAAGGCTTATATGACGAAGAGTTGGGAATGACTCTCCTTGTGGTGCCTGAGTGTATTTGTTTGGGAAAAGCACCAGAATCCAGAGAGGGTCTAGAAAATATGAAGCTGTTAATTTTGTTACTACTGGGAGCAGCAGTCCAGTGTCCCAACAAAGAGTTTTTTATAACAAGGATCAAGGAGCTGGATGTTGATCTGCAACATAACATTGTGGAATGTATAAAACAGGTATCCATTACATTAATCTATTGTTTGTTTATACTAATTCTATAGTTTCATATGCTTATCTGCAGGCCTTTGGATTGTTGCTACGTTCAAAACATGAACTAAAATGATACCAATAGGCTAGGCACATTTTATTTATATGTAGCCTCTTTGAATCTATCTTTCAAAGTTTTCTGAAAATTTGCACAACATACACATGCTACAATAATTGATGAATAATAGAAATTGAGTTATAAATAGAGCACATTGTCCTTTTGTTATCAATGGTACTACTTAACTGTGCCACCATTGTTGTACCCACATATTCCTGGGCACCCAACTGTTACCTTGAAAACTGATAAGAATCATAATGGTTTCCTGGTACTGTTCTGTATATTTCTTAGACTTATTTTAAATATTAAACCTGACAAACGGTTAACAGACTGCTTAATGATAAGCAATGCTAATTGCTACAGCATGTTTATATAAACAAGGGTAACCATTCTAAACTCTTAGAGTGGTCATGGTCAAGTTAATAATCAAATTCTTATTCTACTATTTAGAATCGTAAACAAATTCGTCATTAACATTATATTTGTATCAATTGTATGCAAATTTTTGACTCATTACTTATAAATAAAAATATATAATTTGGTTCTCACATAAATGGTTTGTAATCTTTACTATATTTTGATGACATATTTCATAACAAAGTACCTATACATATATATTTTGTAATTATTTTTGTCTATGTACAAAGTACAAAATGGCACATGTTTAAAAATAAATGTGAAATATTGTTTCATTACATCTTTTGTAAGCCAATAAAGGTTTTTTATAGCCAATTGCTACAAAAAAAATAATTTGTTTTATTTCAGATTTGTGAGCTATTTTAAAATAAATAAGTACATTGAGGATCTTTATTTGAAAATGTATTTTTTTACAGGTAACAGACATGCAAACAGTAGTTTTAACTCCAGACGCAATAGACCTCTTCCAGTCACCTACTATGTTTAATCATATGCGCCGCCTGGCAAAAGAACGTGACCATTACCTTCAAAATTGGGCTTCCTTAGTACTCAGTGAGGGTTTGTGTGAAAATGAAAATGAAAACAAAAATAGCAAGAGCCGTTCTACACAAAACATCAGTCAAAATAATGGCGAAACTCAGCATTTAGCAGTTGAATTAGCAGACTGGAAAGCTCGTTTGCGAAAGCAGCGACAAGAACTGTACGTTTAGTTTTGCTCGTGTTAAAACTTAAATGTAATATTCCAAGTTTAGAAATTAATGTATTTAATACATATATAATTTATTTATAGGGAGGAAAAATCTGAACAGTTATCTGAATGTCGTGAAGAGTTGGAACATACCAAATTAGTTCTATCCAAATTACGAGCAGACAGTCAGGAATGGTTTAATGAAGCTAGGAAAGCAGCTGCTTACAGAGATGAAGTTGATGCTCTTAGAGAGAAGGCAGAGAGATGTGACAGGTATATAAAGCCAACAAAATGTTATAGTGATTTAAACAAATGTTTTCTGAAAATAAACTTTAATAGTGGATAATATTAGTAAGAAAAGTGGAAGAAATACAATGAGTACCTTTAGTTGTTTAAATCATTGAGCAAGTCACCGAAAACAATTTTAGCTAACCCATTGTAACTTCAATGTTTGGTTTTTTTTCAAAGTAAATATAATAAGCTATAATAATTTTTAACATCTCCATTTTAGACTAGAACAAGAGATTCAACGTTATCGTGATCGCTTGGCTGATGCAGAATACTATAAGACTCGAGTTGCTGAATTACGTGAAGATAATAAAGCTTTAATGGAAACAAGGGATGCCTTAGAAGAACAATTATTAAGAGCGCGGAAGAGAGCCGAACAATGCTTAACATTAGAAGCAGCAATGATAAAATTAAAAAGGGAAGCTAATGATATAGCTCTGGTTAGTAAAAATTCTTTGACCTTGATGTTATCGATTAGTATGCTTTTTAATTATATGAATTTTTTTACAGGAAAGAGATGCAGATCAACAGAAAATTCAAGAACTTATTGAAGAAAACAATCATCTACAATACATAACCAAATCTGTTCTCAGTGAAAGTAACAATAGCAACTTAGATACTGATAACGAATGTGAGAGCACTTTAGAATCTGGCGAGAACAGTTTATCGGAGCAATTAACAAGCAATGCACAAGCAAGAGCTCTGAAACTTGAATTAGAGAATAAGAGACTTCTTTCTACTATAGATAGTTTGCGAGAGCAATCTTTATTAGAAAGTAGTGATAAATTGTTAGAATTAGAAAAAGAAAAGAAAAGATTAACTCTCAAATGTGAGCAATTGCAAGAAAACTGCAGTCGACTTATGGTACAAAATTCTGAATTAGAAGAAGTGTTTAAAAATGCACTAGAAGAAAATCGTAAATTACAAGATTCTCTGGATAGCCAAAAAGCTTTTATCGATAGACAGTCCATAGACCGGGATTCTGAAAAGAATAAGTTACAAGATTTTGAACGTCATTTAGAATCACTTACTAAAGATAAGCAAAGAATTCAAATGCTATGTGACTCTATACAACGAAGGGCCGATGATTTAGAGAAAACATTAGATGCTAGAACTAAAGAATTAAATATAGTGAAACCTGAGGCGGATAAAGTGACGCGTTTCATTATTCAAACGGAGGAGCTTAAGACAAAGTTAACTTATAGTGAAAAAGAGTCGCATAACTTGCAACGTGAAGTAAACAAATTGAGGGAAGCTGTTGAGGAAAAAGATGTTAAGTTAGATACTATAACAACTGATATTGAATTAAAGAACAAAGAAATCGAAAGGCTTTCTAGACAGATAGAATTAAACAATACAATGGCAGGGAGACTTCAAGATTTAGAACAAAAAACTCAAGAATTAAAATCCCACAAAAAGGTAGACACAGAAACCATTCAAGCATTGCAGAAAGATTTGATAACAGAAAAAGTTAACTTTGATAAATTAAGAAATTGTATGGAAAAATTGGGAATTAATACAGCTGACATAATATCTAAGGAATTCAATGTTGAGGATCTGCTTGAGAGAATAATCACGAATACTGATCATGAAAGTACAATTTCTGAAATCGCAGCTAAAGCTAATTTAACTAAATTGGTTGCGTGCAATTGCGATCATGCAGAGAAACCATCATTTGATGAGAATATTATAAATCCTCAAATTGAACAACTGTCATCAGATTTGGCAGCTTTACAAGCAACTCTTGAAAACTGCCAAGCTGAAAATGCGAAACTGCAAGTTAATGTAGCGACATTGAATTCGCAAAACGGCTCCTTAATATCGCAACAGATGACATTACAGCTTGCTAATAGTCAATTAGCAGCAGAAAAAGAAGAAATTATAAAGCAACTAGAAGTACTAAAAGACAAACAGGATAATCTGTTGCGTGATCAAGTAGCTTTACAAACTCTACATGAACAATTGAATACAGAATATGAGATTCTTCTAAGTGAGAAAGAACCTGTAAAAATTGCGATTAGGGATTTAAAGATAGAAAACAGAGAATTGAAGGAAAAACTAACAAACTATGAAAAAAGGATCACAGATTTTGAAATTGAACGAGAAAATTTAAGAATAGAGTCACGTAACTTAACCAATCTTAGAGCTGAACATTCGAAGCTAAAGGAAGACTTTAGAAATCTTTTTACAGCTAGTGACAGATTAAAAACCGAGTATCGAAACATGCAAGAAGAATATAGAAATCTTAGAAGTGAAGTAGCACAATTAAAGTTGAAGAATACTGAGATGTCTGGTGAAATTAACACGAAGTTGGAAGTTATCACTAGTATGGAGTTAGAAATAAGTAAAACTAATCAACATTGTGAAATGTTAATTCAAATGAACAAAAGTTTAGATGCTGATAGAAGATCTTTGATGGATCATGTCTCACAGCTTCTTACACAATACCATGAATTGTTAGCACACTCTTTAAAAGACAAGCAACATTACCATGAAGAGGAAAAGATGTTTGCGGACAAAGTAAACGCCCTTTGCCGTCAGAAAGAAAAGTTAGAAGAAAAAATAATGGAACACTACAAGAAATTAGACAATTGTACAACAAAAAGACGAGGCTTTGGCGCATCTTTTGTGAAACGAGTTCGCAAAGCAGGCACTGATTTGATTAATAAGGTACCTACAAGAAACAACAAGAGAATAGAAGACTCCAGCCGTTCTAAGTCTCAATTAACACTTGCGGGGTCAGAGTCTGGTGAATCAGACCCGGGAAGTCAAGATATGGAAAAGATATCTAAAATATCCGATCAAGACCAAGGTTCCTCAAATCCTAGTGCAGACTCACCTAGACACAGTTCAGATTCCAGTTTTAGTAGAAGATTTGATGATACTGTTATGAAGAAATCTGACAATTTAGATATGTCTAGTTCCATGCATAGTATAGATCCAAGAATGACAAGTGAAAGCAATTTCGTGCGTCGACTATCTACTGCATCAGCCCATAGCGGTGGTGGAGACGATGCCCTTATACGAGCTTCTCTTAGAAGAAGACCTCATAAAGCTGTACCACCTTCTCATAGGAACAGTTTTCAGGGTTTGGAGTCAGAAACTGGTTTACCAGCAGGTATGTTATTTTTATTACTAGAGAAATATAAAGGTAACATTTCAAATGAGGAAATGTAACATGTTTATTCTATATCTATACTAGTGGACCTGACCACGCTTTGCCGTGGTTATACATGTCAAATATCGTGCGGTCAGAAATTTATTTTATGGAAAAGTTTATTGACAATTTACATTTATTTTATAAAACTATCCTAGTATTTAAGTTGGATCAAATAATAGATATGTACAAAATTTCATTGAAATCGGTTCAGTGGTTTCAGAGATTATCGCAAACGAACATCGTGACACGGGATTTTTATATATATAAGAGATAAGAGATACTATACACAATGCATAACTTTGGTTACCACTAACAATCTTTTGTTCGTTGAGCGTGAATAAGATTCTCTGTATCATAAATGCTGTTGGAATATGTAAAACCAGTTAAAGCATAATACAAAATGTATTTAGTGTTTACCGATGCTTCCTGTGGCGACGCGGCCGGTGCGACGAGCGTTGCGCGCCGCCCTCCGGCTCCAGTTGCGAGCGACGCACACTCGCGACCTGTGTTCCCTCATTCAATTACGTATTGTTACATCAACGTAACTCCCTATAAATACACTAAGCTCACATATTTCTGCAAAGATTTTTATTGGAAGATAGAGTGGCGTTTCGTCGGATGACGTGTTTTGACAAGCTATACCTTTACATTCGTTAGGAGCGCTAGATAAATTCCCGAAATGTACTTAACTATGTAGAAACTACTAAACTAAAGCAGCTCTATTTGTAAACTGTTTTACTAATAAGTAGGTATGTATTTATAAAATGAGGCTGTTGATTAATCGCCCTACATGATGGTTACAAAAGAACTGAATTTTGTGAATATTAGATCGCACACATCTCTAGAGAAAGCTTAGGCTTTCTTCTCTCGAAATGCCCCAGGTTATATTTATAGGCGAACGTAGACGTCGGTAGGGAGTTACATTCATTTGCTGTTCGGAAAAATAACGGCTGGCAGTTCTACAGTATACTATTATTTTTAAATATTTTGGTAAACCTATATAACTTTATCTGTTATACTGCAGACTTGAATAAATACTTGATTAGTTTTATCACCATGTAAATGTTATATTTATGGTTACAATCTTACAATATTGAATGAAGCTAAATATGTTTAAATGAAGTTAAAATGATTATGTAAGGTACGTCAATCACGTCCCGGCGACTTACTTGCACTCCGCTCCCAACCGTCGTCTGTCTTAAAACTTCCTTCCATTGTGATTCCGAATCGACTAACTCGTACTCTCTGAAAGAAATTGGCCCATTAATAACTGCTGTTCGCAAGGAACACTACGTCTTGGTTTTGTTAATTCTGCGGCGAATGTTCTACGAGTAGCATATAAATTACATTTTGTACATTGAGACTACATTGAATATCACTAATAATGGAATATGTAGGTATATTTCAAAAAGCTTAGTACATTGAATTTTCAAATTTTAATATCAAATACCTCTACGAAAATGCGATTGCGCCGATATATGTATACCTACGAGTATCTATTATAGTACGGTGAGAATCGTTACACGGTTATTGATATAAGTCAATATCCCGGTGTCACTAACTTGGTGTCAGGTTGCGAGTCGTCCCTCTCCGAGCCGGACTCGTGCTTGTGTCGCGAGCGGTGTCGCCGGTGTCGCCGCCCGGAGCGCCCGGACCCACGGGACAACTCGCTCTCGGCATCGGATTGTTGCCTTCGAGAGCGGTGCCTGTGTCTATAAACAATATAACTATATCTCAATTGAATCCTCGTTTAATTAGAGATATCTAATTATATGTAGGTAGGCACAGTGGTTTATGTACCAAACGTTTAATAACTATAAGTATAACAATAATGTGATAATCTATACTAATATTATAATCTATACTTCCATACTAATATTATAAAGATAAAGAGTTCGTTTGGTTGAACGCGCTAATCTGAGAAACTACTGATTGGAATTGAAAATGTTGTGTTGAAAGGTTCATCTATTAAGGAAGGCTATAAGATATATAACATCACGCTATGACTAATAGAAGAGGAGTAGCAATGACAAATGTTACAAAAACGGGAAAATATTGATATCCACGCGGGCGAAGCTGCGAGCACAGCTAGTGCTAAATAATCTTCAATACTTTCAATGAGTCCACAGAAATGAAATGAAAAATGTATTTATTGCCACCAACATGAAAATCAAAAGTAAATATTTAAATAGAAAACGAACAAAAATAACAATAATTAAATAAGGGCTAGTGCGTAACATATAAAAGTAACTACTGACTAAGCATGGAATATACAAGAAATCAAGGTGGCGTAGGGAAGTGCCTCAGCTTCTGCTGACGCGAGATCATGGCCTGATCCCGCGCAGCGTTGTTTTTCAGGCACTCCCCCTCCCTAAGGTGTAATGCGGGAGAAATAACAGTATAATATGGCCGTGAGGATTATCGGGCAACACTGACTTGCGGTTAGACCGTGAGTCGTTGGAGCTCTGCGAGTCGACCGAGGCGGAGCGGTGGCGCGGCGCGGGCGGCGGCCGCGTGGCGCTGGGCGACGCCGAGTACAGGCCGCGGCGCGTCGGCGCCGAGCGCGTGGAGCGCGGCGAGCCGCCCCCCCCGCCAGCCGCCTCGCAACCCTGCACTTCACTGCTCATTCTAAGCCTAAATTAAATAAACAATAAATGAATAAATAACTGGGGACAATTCCACACACGGCTGTCCCATCCCAAATTAGGCAATTCAATGCCTGTGTTATGGTGACCGGACAGCCGATAAACATACATATATACATACGATATAGTACTTATATGGATATTTTTATTACGCCCAGACACAGAACAAACAAAT
>DWGJ01002810.1:0-14807 GCA_018246895.1 Aspitha aspitha aspitha | reverse complement strand
GCGGCGGCGGCGGGGGCGGCGAGGGGGGCGATATACTGGATCTGTTGTACAGGGAGGCGGAGGGCGAGCCCGCGGGCGCCGACGCGCTGCGGCCGGGCGAGGCGCGCGTGGCGGCGTGGCAGCCGCGCGCCTACCTCTCGCACATGTACGGCGCGTGTGCGGCGCTGCTGCGGCGCGCGCGCGCCTGGGACGCGGACGGCGACGGGCTCATCGAGAACGGCGGCTTCCCGGACCAGACCTACGACGCCTGGGTCATGACCGGGCCCAGGTCGGTGCGGCTACTTTTATTTTAAAACCGATAGAAACATGCACCTACATATTTAAATGCTCATTACTCATAACTTAAAGTTATCATATCAGATAAGTATGTAGTTAAATATAAAATTGATAAAGATTAGAAATTAAATCAGGGTTTTGAAAAAGTTAAACAGCCGATAACAATTCCTGTCATGCAATATTCATTAATTTTAAATGAATCTACTTTAAAGTAGTCACATAAAAGTCCGTTTGATAGTGTAAGTTATTCTCAGTTAATATTAATATGCTAAATTACAGAAACTTGTTAGTTAATAGACAATTTACTTAAATGTCGATATTTTGATAGGTTTTAATATAATACATTGGTATTTAGTGCGTACTGCGGCGGTCTTTGGGTGGCGGCTATAACTGTGATGCAGGAAATGGCACGCATACTTGATTGTGAAGAGGATGAGAAGGAGTTCGCTAAGATGCTGGAGCTGGCTCGCCACTCGTTTGAAGAGAAGCTGTGGACGGGTACCTACTACAAATTCGACACTCGACCGTCTAACAGCGAAGTGGTGATGGCGGATCAATTGGCTGGTCATTGGTAAATATTATTATTAAGAACATCATGTATTTTGGTCAAAAACAGATACAATATTCATATAATCAATTTTTAGCTTAAAAATAAGTTAATGCACCCTTTATAGACTGCCACTAAAAAGTATTTTCAAAAAATTTCATCGCCATTGTTTTCCAATTGATTATTCTCTCAACTTTATTCCTAACTCTTATAAACATTATTGGACAGCAAAATTTATGATCTTGGAGTCACACTACGTCGATAACTTGTTTTTATTCTAACTGTTATATTATGGACTCATTAAAAAATAGATTGATTTATTGAGATATAGAACCATCTCAAGTGTGGGACGGGATAGCAGTAGAGGGAGTACTATTGTCGCGTCGCAGGTTCCTGCGGTCGTCGGGCTGGGCGCACGAGGTGTTCCCCGAGAGGCACGTGCGGCGCGCGCTGCGGCACGTGTTCGAGCACAACGTGTCGCGGTTCGCGGGCGGCCGCCTCGGCGCCGTGAACGGGTTCGTGTGCGGCGAGCGCGCGCGCGTCGACACCACGGCGCTGCAGAGCGAGGAGGCGTGGGTGGGCGTCACCTACGGGCTCGCCGCGCTCATGATATACGAGGGTACGACGCGCTCCACTTTTTCATTTTTAATATTTCAATCGTACTTTAAACACTTGTACACCAGAAGCGACCATATTAGTCCTCACGAGTAGCGACGCATCTGTGACCGACCTCTGGCAAGGTAACTACTAGCACATACGGACTGGACTAATACCACTAACAGTCCCATTCCTGCAGTCCTGTTACTAAAGAATACTCACCAACTAATCCTTATTAACACCTTATACTAACGAATTCACACTAACAGTCCCTACAGCCCTACAGTCGGTTACAGATGTCCATGGGCGGCGGCATCCATTTCAGACTGCTGCCTCCTCGTTTGTTACTGTATTCTAATAAATAAAAAAACTTTGAATTGTCATGGTAACCATTATAAAAATCTACGTATTTATTATCTCTAAGGCGGAACGAAGTTCGCAGGGAAAATGCCATAGCATTTATTACCATGGATAAAATAAACCTATTGATTCTTTACTAAAATCTAATTACTAAACTGTCAAACTGTATACTGTCTGATTTCAGGCATGCACGAAGAAGCGTTTTTGACTGCAGGCGGGTTGTATAATACGTTAGTTAAAATGGGACTTTCATTTGAGACTCCGGAAGCCTTGTATGAGAACGGAAACCATCGCTCCGTAGGATATATGCGGCCGTTAGCTATATGGTCCATGTATCAAGCTATACTAGCCACGCCACCCAGGCTTTCAACTGTAACCAATGGACAAATCCATTCGTTAAAGGAGAATGCTGCTTTATAGTATATCACATAACTTATACACAACAGTATTTGGTCTGGTCCTTACCGATAGAGGAAAAATACGTGCACAGAAGACATTCAACATGGTACTGCAGTGCAGGGTGTTGACTTTGGTATACTCCAGTGGCAGATTAAATATCTTGCCAATTGTACTCACTGGCATAATTATATGTATGTATGAAACTGCGATATACAAGAATTATAATATTACAGACTTAATATTACTTTGTTCAATCTTAAGGCTCATTATAATAATCTAAAGATGGCAGGCGCAGTTCCAATGCCTCGAAAATAATTAAGTGCTTCCACTACTGTATGACAATATGACGTAACTTGTTTTTCTAAAGGCGGCACGTGGACAGGTTCATTTAAGTTTAGAAATCTAAGCTTCAAATGCTTGCATTTACCTAATTGTTATCCAACCTACTCTACTTGACTTGTTTGTATTGTGCAAAAACATGAGACGGAATAAAACAAAACCTCTGTACTTAGATAACATAACCTTCAAAGAATTTTTGTGATAAGTTGAATTCGTATCATTTTTTACAATGTTATGTTCTGAAAATACGCGGCAATTGCAAAATATGCAGTTATCTTACGATTTAAGTATTTTATTGCTTTTTTATACATATATGTATAAAACTTATTTGTCTGTACCAGTGAGGAATTTATATGAAAGTATATGTTGTATGCGTATAGACTTTATGGCTTAAAGATTGTTGTGTCGTATTATAATTCGCCATATTTAAAATTACATCATATAGTTATAACATCGCAGGAATACCGGTTTTGATTTCCAATTTCCACTTTGGGAGTGTGGAGTTTGTAACTTAACAAGTATTGCATACTTTAAAGAGTTATGCACTTATATGTTATCATAATAGCGTCACGCCAGGTCCCTAAAGGGATCGGCAGAAAGCACCAAGTGCAGCACAAAATTGTACGGATAGAGATAATATATCAGTCCTCACACACCTGATAGGCTTCTTGTACATTCATCGTTTTTAGATAGACACCGGTCTTGGCCCCACTTGACTGATGCAATCAGTCGATATCTGAACTATTTGGTACAAAAAAAAAATATTCACATAGAACTTATCAACGCATTCACATAGCTTTTTAATGAATTTAGGACATAATTTACCAACTCAAACAAATTAAATTATGTTCTGAATAAATAAATAATGTTTGGTTGGTGGTAGAACATGTGTACAGCTCACAGGGGGCCGTGCCGCCACCCTGCTCCCTACACCTATTTCTATTGTTAAGCAGTTATTATTAAAATAAAATGTGTGCTCTTTGTGAAAGCTATCGAGGTCCGTTGCTGTTGTGTTGGTTACCTGCTGATTTTCTGTCCTCTTGACGAAAATAAATCATAAATTGATATATTATGTCGTGGTCATTCGTACTAAAGTCATATTACATATTTATGATGACCGTTTTTGTATTATACCATTATAATAGTTTGTATTATTGAAAGACGTAAAATACAGTTATCTTAGTTACCTATTTGTAATCAATTTTATACGTTATTTTATATGACGAAGGGTTTTTTAACTAACTAACTGTAGTACTATCGATACCAATGCAACGAAAGTATTTTTATTTAGTAGTAGTTCTAATGTAAAACTTACTTTAAAATTGTTATCCTACCTAAAAAAACCTAGTCGAGTAAAGGTAAACCATATCGAAGCTCAAATCAAATGGGGATTAATTTAAGGTCTCTGAATCCAATGATTAGCTATTGCAACCCTTGAAGATGGTTTCTGAGCGCCTCTTATGCCAACTAAATTGTTAATCTTACCGGAAATAAATTTCACCGTTTTAGAAATAGTTCCTTTTACTGTAACCTAAGTAGATTGTAGGTATATAGATTATAGATTTTCATTAATGGCTAAATAAATATGATTGATAATGCGCAAACTTTCATGCAGATATCTATAAAACTCGATGCAGATATCGATAAATAATCGACGACACCAGCTTGCTGTCGATTATTTATCAATTTATGCAAGGAAAAGTATACATTATTTGTGAGTACATAATATGTTATGTACTGATATACTAGTTAAAATAGTTCTGCAATATAATTCGTTTTATGTTTACCGCAATTTGTTTTAATTTCAATTCTGATAAAAATATTGACATAATGTTTATTTTACTGATATGTTACAAACTATATAATATCGTAATATATATAATAACAATATAATATCGTTTGAATTTGAGTTTTTCTTTAATAAAATTATAAAAGCTGTACAATTTGTAGTCGTACTAATGTTTTACGATAGAAGGTTGTAGTCGCTATGTAAACATAGAGGACATGCTCAAACAACGCAGTATTTTGTTTATCGTTTATTTTCAAGTAAACATAATGTGATATAAATGCATTTGGGAAAGTTAATACAAAAGTACTAATAAAAAAATCTTGGCTGTAATAAATTGAGTTTTACTTCAAGAATTGTATTTGCAAGTAAGCTGTACAACTCTCTGTGGCTAAGTGTGTGTTTATTAGTTTTGTACCTTTCCTTAATCTATATTTTGTTGTAAAAATAAATAAAAATATGGCCCTATATAGCATTATCATTATAACCTATATACAAAATGTACATCGAGATGATGTCATGTATCTCTTTCAGTCTTTAACTCCAAGAATGTTACTAAGGCGCTAACCAACCATTCATTTAAATGCATAGCACCTATAGTTCTCACAAGTTCATCGTCTAGTACTGGAACAATCTTTATCTACATACGTATTATCATATCAATAATAACATAATATCAATAATAATAATACTTACACAAATAACTTTAGATCAATTGCAGATTTTGTGCAATTATTGTCTAAGATGTTAAAAATTTACGAAAGAATAAAGCTAAGGGCAGACTGATGCCACTTCAATACAATAAATTTACTTTGCAAAAGAAACCTATATTATGCACGTCAACAATGGACGCATAAAACCGTAACGTTATACATAAATGTCAAATTGGTTTTGGTGAACACATTTCTGCTCTAATAATATTGTTTCTATATTGAAATAGCATAGGTTAACGTTGCGATTAGCCAGAGAGCAAAAAAGTTTTAGCCAGGTGCGACGATATACTGTGCTTAGGTATACATACATTCGTTCGTTTTGTCATTAGCTATTAGAAACATATCTATATATATATCGCGGGTTTAAATGTAACTCTCAAATTAAATGGCTAGAAGCAAACGTTTATAGTATTTAGGTGTGCGAAGCCGATATATTCATGTACAAGTGTGCGTCGCGCTCGAGGGATAGCGCGGAAGCGGGGGCGGGGGCGGGCGCGGGCGCGGGCCGGTCGCGCGCGAACGTGAGCCGCAGGTGCGTGTGGTGAGCGTCGTGCGCGTCGTGCGCGTGGTCGTCGAGCCGCTCGCGGGACGCCGACGCCTCGCGCTCCACGATCGTCGCCATGTGGCTCCTGTAACAGTGTCCTCTATCACTCGTGCCCTTTGGAATACAGTTCAAATATAATATTGCTAATATATTTTATACTAACTTTTGGCCGCGAAAACATACAATCCAAAAAATTATGCAGCTCCATTTCTACGCTATATGTTGCATGTTGCATTTGTATTTCAAATACCTAACTATAGTAGGAAACACCTTCAGCTGTACGGAATACCATAAAAATCGTCAACCCCTATTTCATAATTTTAAGGGTAACATTATCAAAAACAATGAACACGATTTTTTCTATTAACTAAGAGTGACGAGAACAAGTACTTACAATAATGTACAGCTACCTATCGTTCGTTCGCAATTTCAAGAAAGCTAAAATTCATTCGTCATTATCTATTTGTATACACATACCAATACATTAATTACATTATATTGTACTGCGTTCGGATTGTTGTTTCTGGCTGTCACGACATTTACCTGCTATCATGTTTAGGATGTCCAAAAGTAGTGAATTGAGGACAACCGTTTAGGGGCCTAGGAGGCGGCGGGATCAAGTAGTCGTCCAACCTATTATCGTTGTCGCAAGCCGAGTTCATCGTCAAGGTGCTAGAAGATATCTGAAAAATAAATAGGTATGATTATTGCATTTTTAATTATTCTGGATCTTATGATAAAAATAAAGAGATTTAATCTAATAGTATTTATCTATTGCTATCTGCTTTGAATAAAAGAATGGCAGGCAAAGAACGCCTGTAGTATTCAGTCCATTTATGCCATTAAAAAAAATCGTCAATAAAATAAAAATTGTGTAGGTACGCCTTTTATAACATTATATAAATAAATAAAACATCAAATACCCTTGTAATATTAACTAACAGGTAGGTTATCTACTATTTCTTCTGTCAGTTTATTTATACGAGTGGAACGTAACTACACGTATCTAGTATGAAGTATGAACATATCGCAAACTGGGACCTATCCAATAGATTTGAAAAGTTATTTTATGACATCCAGAAATTCTTGTTTTGTTTTAATCTAATTCTTCGAGTACTTTTCTTAATTTCCCGTATTCACTCACTATTGATTTCGCCTTTTCATCAAACTCTGACTGCACGCTATTTGTTTCTGCTACGCTGCCGCCGCTCACTGTGCTAAGTCTGCCCGATGACGAGGAACCTGAATTTTAAAAAGATAATTTGGTGATTAACAAGTGTCAGTTGTTTATAACGCATCTTAGGATCTCTTTTAATAATATGCAATACTCTTACTGTCACTTAGGCTGCTGTTGGGTCTAGTGTTTCCATTGCGTTTTTCTATCGTACCAGTTCCTGTATTAATTTCGTGATCTGAAACATATTATGCGTAATATAATCGAGAACCGTGATTAAATAACGGTATAATATGCCTCATATTGCAAATTTTGAGAATCTTAACTTACGTTTATTTTTACTCTTCGAAAACATTTTTTTCACACGCTCAAATGGCGTCGGCCTTTTCAAGTTATCTTTTATTTTTTGCTGAATTTTGTCATATTCTTCACGCATTTTGTTCAGTTGTTCTTGCTTTTCTTTAAGTGACTGCTGAGTTTCATTTCTATTTTTCCACTCCATTACAAGTTTTTCGACTTCTGATATTGTGAAAACATTATTTTTGAAGTCATTTATTATCTCGACCAACTCTTCTTGGCCCGTAAGAGGAAAGTTTTCTTTCCCTGACTTAAGGCTACCGCTATAACGTAATATGTCTTTGGTATTTATAGTTATTTGGCTTATGTCGCTGGTGGGGGTTTCAATATTAAATGATTTCGATTCTTCTGTAGGCGAATACAGGAATATATCAGACTGATGTGGGAGTAACCGTGAGCTGTTGGCGTATAAATTATTCGGTCGAAATTTAGGACTCTCTACTTTGATGTTTGAAGGTTGTACTAAGTAATCGTGCTCAATAGCTTGCTGAATCTTGTCTGCTGTATCGTCATGAGCGGCGAACTCATTTTGGTAGAATTGTTCCTTCACTTGTGGTAACTTTAAGCTGGGCCGTTGCTTTTTTCCATCGCCGGTATATACAAAATTCTCTTCCAAATTCTGCGTGCAAACTTCACTGAATGGATCGGTGGTTGCATCTTCGTCTAGTTTCTTAACATCTTTACGTGTAGGAGAATCTACAGTATCCGAGCTCTCCACTATTTGCAAGTCGGCATGCTGCTCGCTATCGTCTCGGTTCTCTTCCTCCTTCTCCTCTTTGTCGTTGTCAGACATGTTTTTTAAGTAATAGTACATGTTTGAGAACTCGTTTATTTTCTGAAACAACAATAAAAATATATGTAGTATCTACGAACTCGAAGGCATTTCTAGACGGATAACATGTTCAGTGAAATTGGTGGTAAATAATATGCATTTCATTTGTAAGGAAGGAAATCAATTAGAAGTGAATCCAATGATTTGTTATGGGAAATTAATGTTAAGAAACAGTGTGCATACCATGTGGTCGGCGAGCATATCGGCCAAGCGGTAGTGGTTGTGATCGCGCGCGAGGTCGGCGGGCGTGCGCTGGCGCGCGTTGCGCAGCGCCGCGGCCGCGCCGCCTCCCGGGCACTCCAGCAGCTGCCAGCACACGCGCTCCAGCCCGAACCGCGCCGCCCAGTGCAGCAGCGTCGGGTACTCCTCCCCACCTACATTTTTTTAATTTTTTTTTAAATAACGGGACAATTCCTCACACTGCTGTCTGATGCCAAATTAGGCAATTTAATGCCTGTGCTATGGTGACCGGATAGCTCATAAACATACATATATACGTACGATATAGTACTTGTATAGATATTTATTACGCCCAGACAGAACGAACAAATGTGCTCATCACACCAATGTTTGTCATCGGTGGGAATCGAACCTACGACCTCCGGTTTTGCAGTCAGGGTCTCCAACCACCCGACCACGTGGTCAGTCCAATGTTTACGCAATCGTGTGAATTCAGAAATAACGTAAAGCAATTGTTATGTGTAATCCTCATATTGGTGCATGTTTTTTGAAACTAAATTTAAACGTTAGACAGCATTAGCAGTCAATTACTCACTAGAGACATCGGCTTTCGGATTAAATTGTTCCAACGAAGACAATAAGTTGAAATGCGGTGGGATATTCTTTTGAAATGCGTTTAGCATCCAGCTGTCCAATTGATCTTTGTTTGTTGTCTTGAAACCCAAAGTCTGGAAACAGTCAATCAAGTAGGTAAGTGCTTAAAACAGTCATCCGCGGGAACACTGGTAGTAAGGTATGGATTATGTATATTATTATATTATTTATGTAGTCTTTTCGTGTCGTTATGTTCTTTTATTATTAATACTTTTCTCGATGAATGCACCTATAACACACACCTTAAGCCCAGTGCAGGGCCCTTGCGAGTGGCATTTGTATATGTGTTTGGATATTATTTACTTAATTTACTGTTATGTCTTGGTTCATAGGTTGGTCCGAGTACTTTAGTCGATTAGGTACCTAATATTTGCACGAAGTTTATTTGCTGTATAACATTAGTATTTAATACCTGGCACATAAATTCCAATGGATGATCGGAAGCCCGCAATAACTGATCCAGCTCCCTCAATCGACTCTCGCATTTTATTTGTCGCCTGCCTAACGACTGACCATTTTTGCTTACTCGTACCCAAACTAACATTGATACTTCTAAACAGCATTCTGTAAAAAACATGGATGTTTTATATAATGTTCTTAATGAAGCGCTATTTATTTAATTGAAATCAGATTTGGCAGGCACAGAATTACAGAGTTCTCAGACACTCACCGGGGATATCAAATTGAAGTGTGTAGGGGTTTCTTTTCTTGAAAGTAGGTATCTGTATGACCTCGCCTTTTTTGTCTACCATTATCTTTATACTGTCTTCCTCCCTAATGGGGTCGTTGAGAAGCGCTATCACTCGACTCTGACCCTGTGTACACAAAGATAAATAATTATTACAACAGCCCATTGTTTTCCGTATAAATTGTTTACATGTCACATTAACTTCTTTCTTAAGAATTTAACGGAATGTTTAATACTTATATTTTATCTGTATAGTGACTTACTTAATAAGTAATAATAACTATTTTTAAAACTTTCAAATATGTACTTATATATTACACACAGCACGCTCGTGTATTAGAGACAGTCTCAGTAGGTATGTATATTTCTTTTCGATTTTATAATTATCACTCGCCTTGCTTTCTTTTTTAATGACCAAACAAATTAAGCGTCATTTTCTTTTCCTAGTCGTAGGTAGTAAATAACTACATTTTCTTTCAGACCACATCGACGTACATGATGGAAATTGGACAATGCATGATCTCTCTGACGATTAGAAAATACGAAATAATTCTGTCAAGTCAATATACAGTAACCCACGGGAAATAAACGTGACTGTAAGATGTATGTACTTACGTATATTGATATCTTCCAGCAGTTACTACACTGTTATATGTATAAAACAAAACAACCTACAATCTACTCACAATTTTAACTTTCTTCGGGACTATAGAGAAGCTAGTTCTATCGGTAGCGGTGTCCTTACAATCTTTGGTTCGTAATATACCGACAGCTGCAGTGAGAAAAGTGTCTACAAAAGAAGGATCCTTTTCGCGTACAGACATCATCTGCCACTGGTCTATCATAGTATATTCTGGAAATATATGTATTAGTTATTATAGGTAAATCTCATTTAACACTATTGCAAAGTATAATAAACTTATTACAACATTTTTAATTCTATATTAATTTCTTAAAATTGTTATTTAAAGTGCGAAATTATTTCAAATAAGACTGCGTTAAAGAAGAAACAAGCAACATTTGACTTTTATTTAAATTAATTTTATAAAATAATTTACCATCACAGTTGTTAGCTATGATGTGATTCTTCTCAACGCCCAACAGCATAACTAATACTTTATCAACTTTGACTAACGTATCAAAACATATGTCTGTTTTCATGTCCGTCATTTTCGAAGCAAGATTAGGACAAAGTATAATGATCTGCAGTTGCGCTTTTGAAAGCTTATCTATTTTGTCTTGCGCATCCGGAGATACCAATTCCTCTGCAGTGACTGGTGTTACTCTGAAAATTAATCATGTCATTAGTACGTACTTTTTTAACCCTACTGACTTGCAAATTTTAATATCATTATATACATTTATCAATATTCTGTAAAAATTTTAAATGCATCCGTATTTATACAAATTTACGTCTGTCTATATCATAGTTTCTTTCTATTCTTCATAATGGTTACTAATATCGAGAAAATTACTTATGATAAACCTATAACATTCAGATTCGTTAAAATAAATGTTCTATCCTAGAACAAAACGCTCAATAGAGGAGGCCTGTTTCCAATACGACTGACTATCTTTTGATTTACTCTAAATAGATGCCGTAAAAAACTTATTGATATGGCGAATACTTAAATATAAATAATGAAAAGAATACCTGTAGTGGTGTCTGGCTCTTTGTGACATAATTTTGTCGAAGCTTGCTACGAGATAATCCGACCACAACGCGCTCTCGGGAGACCCGGAGCTCCACACAATCGCTATGTCCTCCATTTCTGAAACAAACGAAATTTAAGAATTTTAAAAAAACCCACACATTCTTAGTTTCATGTGTACGTACCATAGGCCAGAGGTACCATGGTTGTGGAAGATACAATATTCCTCAATAGATAAATATTTTTATTTCATTTATGAGGATACGTTTCGCGGACATAAAAGGCCGTCATCTATTAATAAAAGTACTGTGTAATATTGAAAGTAGCTGCCTACGTGAATATGGGCATTGCATTGTGTCATGAATATTCCTGCAAACATTGTCTCATATGTTTATCTAATAAGGAAGTCTTCAAGATACAATACGAGATAACAAGTGTGATTGATGCTCTGACAAACTACACAGCCGCCCCGCCCGAGCTTATGAGATACCTTACACTGAAAGGAAGTGTTGTCAAGGGATAATCAAAGTATGAACGATGTCGTTCACTTCATATCACATGGGGTCATTGGCTGGACCGAAGATCATGGATCTTCGAATCATAAACTTTATAAATCTAACTATTTATAGCCATAGCGCTATCTACGTTCCATCAAAATGCTTTCATAATTTAAGAATATATTAATACGTGAAGGAAAAACTTTGTAAGTACTCCTTTTTACGACAATTACGTGGGCGGAGGTTTAGTAGAAAAATACATTACCCACACTACCATACGAGTAACATACACACATGTTTATGAAAATAAAATAAAACCAAATAAAAAGGCGAAAGAAATGTCAAAAAAATCTTCCAAAAAAATAATTAATTAAAATTAAAAACAATTTAATTAAACCTATTGTACATTTATGGTACCATTCGTGTTTTTTAAATCACTCGAAAGTAAGTACAGAGAAAAATTTTAGAAAATTACATGCGTTAAAATTTAATAATTGATTTAATGAAATAGGTACAATCGAGTTTCAGCCGTTGAGAGAACTACTACTCATAACGAGAAATCCATATCAGTACAGTTTCAATATGACGCAAATGCAACGACAATATTCAGTACTTCGAATACATTGAACCCACGCTGTAAATACAAAAAAAACATCTACAACGGAAATTAGTAAATTATAATACGCTGAAAAAAATATCCGTCTGCACGGCTGCAATAGCAAAAAAATTATGATTGGTTGCAACAAGAGAACACATCTGCATGGAGCGGGATTCTGCAGCTGCTGTAATCTGACCTGCAAGCTCTTGTCTTACCATTAGGCCCTACCTCTTAATGGCACTTGAAATCAATTAATACAATTACAGAGAGGCAGATTGCCTTTACAAATACGCATGAAATATAGCACCAAGAATTTCAAATTGCCTATTTAATAAATGTAGGTTGCATTTCCATGTCGAAACAGAATAAAGAGTCGGAACCCGTTTGCACGTGACTTAAAACATGCGTTGGTTGTTAAAATTTTTATTGCATCCAACACAGCATTACACGGGGACTGCTTACAAAATATGCCATGCACCGCGCGCACCGGAAACTCATACGGATTTATACTTACCCACCTCTGCCGCCAAATGAAGACCCGACTAAATGTAATATCCGTTTCCTAAATAGACAAACGTCTATCACAGTCGCCCGGAATAACTATAGCCGATTAGATGCGGCGAGAAGTAAGCCTAAGCGGCCACATTAATAGAAACGATCATAGAGTACCAATAACTTTCAACTCTGTTAAATTTTATTCATTTAATTTTGCGTTCATTCTGATGTTGATTTGATAGGCGCTCTATGTGTATACATCACATTTGACTATAGACAATAACGATTAAATTCGAAGAAATTATCCGAACAAGTCATAGACAAGGAAGATCGCAGATACACGTTAAACATTATTTTACATTGCCCATTAACAATAATCTTAATGTATGGATGTTAAGTGGGGAAGCAATAATAATAAATATTGCAATGCATGTGTTCGATAAAAGTTTGTTATGGTTCAGTCTGAACTGAAACGTCACGTTGTATGATCTGTAAGAGATTGAAGCCTTTTGGGCGGATGTTACGTAAAACTATTCAGAAATAGAGTAGAGGTACTCAAACCCTACGACCGAACACCGAAACCTGATTATTTGGGTCACAAGGTATTTCCTCGTTCACTGCTTCAGTTTTCAGTTCAATGGCCGACATCTTTGAAGTGCCGAGTGAAATATTGTTTCGTATAAGAGTTTCCAGTTTGTGAGGTGGTTGTTTGATCTAGTACAACTTGCCGCTACAGAGAAAATTGTAGCTATTACTTAGGTCGGTTTGTTTATGTTTATGGAATTTTACATTCGGATATTCATATTAAGTAACCCATTAAATTGTCCAGTAATTAAAATAAAATAATTGTGCGTTCCGTTTATTTCCAAGTAAAAGTAAGTCTTCCGGATCAATATTTGCCAGTTCTGTACTGATTGTATGTTTCCGGGAAACAGTTTACACTATCAACAAGCGTAAACAAACCAAGTTATGGGATGGTGTAGTTAATGTTCATATTAAGCAAAAATTACGATAGCAAAATATGACAATAAAGTAAAAGAGTACTTAGTTAAATGTTAGATTGGTTTGTCTGTCTGTTTGTATATTGGAGACCTTTTATTAAGAACGTGTTATTGTTATTGAAGTCATTAATCAACATTGATACAATACGCGTATTAAAAACAGGATACGATGAATAATATTGCCACCACATGGTTCTCGTTCATTTTTTGCATTTGATGCTATAGCATATTATGATTTAATGGAAATACGGATTAGGTAAACGACTTGCTACCTTAATAATAATAAAGAGTGTTTGTAACAGTAGGGCGACCACAGTTTAAGTTACGTCCGGACTATTTATATTTCGTCGCTTGGATCCGTGAAATCCCGAAGAATGAAAATCCATAAGTTACATTGAGGTTTGCGCTAATTAATAAACAAGAATAGCACGAGAAATTTCTTGTGCATCTAAAAAGAATAAAGCAAGAACACCTTAGTAAATAAAGGTAAATTTTGTCGACTCCATATTTTATTTTTATTTTCGGTACCATTCTTTTGCTAAATATGTATTTAATATAAAATATGTACTACTTGATTAAATTAAAAAAAACCGTTTCATTTACGTTATTTTTTTATTGTAATCGACATTCAATGTCCGAGTGATGTTATACCAAGTTGTGGTAGCCGCGTTATGAGACATGTGCCGGCGCTACGCTCGCACCGACAATTCATGATTCACGTTATCAAAATAAACGTATTCTTCATTTTTCCAGTCTGGCAGCTTCGCGCTACTTAATCATTAATCTGTATAAATCTGTTACATTGCAACTTAATTAGCTTTAGTTATGTTTCGCAATGTTTAATAACATTCATTGACAAATAATTGTTATTAATAACATAATGAGTGAGTGGTTCTTAATAAAATATGAATATGCATAATATAAAACTACTAGCTTTTACCCCCGGATTCGCTCGCGTGGAATTTGGTCTGCCACAAGTTTCGTAACAGATCATTTCAATAGTAAAAAACAAATTTATTTTTTTCAGATTTTTTTCCGACTTAATTGAAATGTATCGTTATATTACGACCAAAATTACATAAAATCATTACAAATTGTATCCTATATGTTATTCCGAT
>DWGJ01002809.1:0-14807 GCA_018246895.1 Aspitha aspitha aspitha | reverse complement strand
ACCGCAATATATATTCGTCTCTGTTGTACACAGACGCAGGCGCTTATCATCCACGCACAGTCAGTAGTAAAACATCAGATCAGAAGTATCGTATGATATTTTATTATACCTACACATTACGGGAATTACACATAACAAAATTTCGGTCAGAGCGAGTCTATCATATTGTCTAATCATTTCGACTTTTGCATATTTTTTTCGATGTAGCGCAGCGGCCCGTGCAACTCTCGAAACGCTAATCTTGTTACGGCGAGCGAGAGATTGCGCAACGGTATCGTCACTCACACAGCGGAGTGCTCCTTTTACATCCACATTCATAGGTGCATCGATAAAGTTCAAGGCTGCACCGAACACTCACCGCTGCCCTAAGCGGTCTGTCATTTTATGAAACGTTATCACGGAACATTTACAGCGCTACACCGAAAAAATGTAAAGTATTTGTGAATTACATTCATTGAGATGATGTTTTGGAAGTTTAGTGCAGTAGGCAACTTGGCAGGCGACAAATGGGGAAGAGTAAAAGTGTCGCGCGAGTGGGAGCGTTAACCCTTCGCGGCGCGGGCGCCGTGCCAACCGCGCCGCCCAACCATCCTTTATATTTCATAGATCTCAACAAAATGTTGCATTATATCAGCGAGAATATTATAGATTATATCATATTTAGTCATAGAACAAGAAGAAGTAGTAAAAGAACCAAAGGGGCCTACTGATGGTCAATGGAACTCAAGAATCTGTACCACCATCTCAAATGAATCCAATTATGCAATTTAAAACCAAAAAAAAGTTCACTGATTAATAAACATTCAATTGATAATTTCAAATGAACTCTCATCCTTATGCAAATATTGTTTATTTTAAAGCCGGCTCTTAGCTTTTTAGTTTTGAGAATAAAAGTTCATCTTTTATTTAAGCGATTCAAAAGGACGTATACAATATGATGCGATACAGTGTCACGTAGTGCGTCCTACACCAATATTGTGTTTAGTAATGGAGGTGTCGTTAGCCGCGGTGCGCCCGCGCGGGCCGCGCGCGCTCGCTCGCTCGCTCGCACCGCTCGATTCGGGAGAGCTTTCGTTCGACAGCTTTCGACTGCAAACTGGGTCAATGTCGTGCGTGATCAGACCGCACGATCACACATCACAATATCACTGGACTGTTGCAAAGCATACCGGTTCATTAACAGTGTAAGTTATCGAGCAACTGGTGCCGTTTGGTGAAACTGTCGCTAACACCTGGAAAATGTTACAGCACGACCACAGACATATAACAGATTGGTGTGATACAAGAAAAGGACCATTCGTATCTGTGACAAGTTAAAACAGGCATTAACACCCTACGCGTTAAGTTTTAAAAAATCATACAGTTTAGAATAACCGTGTACAAAAACTTTAATCCGCTTAAAGAGAATATTGGTGGTTCTAACGGGTCACTCGGTTATGGGAACAGGGATGCAGAAGAGCGCTGATGCGGCTGGTGGTGCTGGTGGTGGTTGGCGGTGGCAGTTGCAAGTGCGGAATGCAACAATGCAGTGCAGGCGTGGTGCGGCGGCGTGCGGCTGCGTGCGGCGGCGCGCGGGGCCGCCCGCCACGCTTTCCACACGGAACTCATTACTCCCATTTAGGTTACGCGCACATGACAAATACGACTCTATTAGAAATTTATCGCTCAGCAGTCGACCGACAAAGTGAACGGACCACCGCAATCGAGCGTTTCAACCGCGAGTTGTATTGTCGTCACCCCTTTCGGTCGTTATTTACCTACATTATTAATGTCGTCTCATTCAGCGCTTCTGACTATGTAATCGCTTGCCAATGTATTCTGTTGGAGGCGCACCGATGTCTGGGCAACCTTCGGCCGAACGTTTATTCCCTGTTGACTTAAATGTTACAACTATACTGTTAGTCATTCATTATTCAACTGCTCTTAGACATTGTTGCAACTTCCGAGCGCGAATATTGAAATAGCAATGATTTATATTGGTCGCGAATTTTGCCCACTTTCAAGGAGATCGATCGATCTGGACGTTAAAAAAATGGTGTGCAAGGGAAGAAAATTTCTTAACATCAAAACTAAATTTTAAACTTTAAAAATTTTGCAAAGAGAGCAAGAACGTTATTTACATAAGAAAATAGTAGCGGATACTAAAAAACTTGACAAATGAATCGAGAGGGTGGGGCAGGGACAGTAAAGGGGGGGGGGGGGCAGAGAAGTAGCAATAATACTGGTGTAGTGTATAGTAGTGGAATATAGCAAAGCGTTTCCTACTGGGCCAGCCGGCGCGGCCAGGCCGTGCAAGGAGAGCGTCCGCTCTGCACTGCAGAGGTGACGTGGCGCGGCCTTCAATCTATTTAGAACGCTGAAAATTCGATATCGTTACGGTCCGAAACCGATGTTATAAAAACATAGCGTGGAGCGATGTGAGAAATTGTTTACATTAAAACGGACCACGCGGCTCCGCGGCACGGAGATATGAATTTAATTTCCTACTGTTTTAATGCTAGTCATTGTTCTCTTATTAAACCTAAAAAATCCTTGACCGCTTTGATACGTATCGTTATAGTTTACATCCGTTAAACTGTTACAATGTTTAGAATTCATTTAGTATTAAAATATCCAAGCTATATCAATTCATATTCATGTAAAAAAACAAAACGAAATGTAGAATAAATGTTATATGTTGTAGAGGAACGAAAGTCTTCTTGACTATAAAATGCATATATATGAAATATTAATATGACCTTTTAATTGTTTTTGTTTTAACATGTAGATAAGAGGCTGTGAGCAGCCGCAGACTGGCGCCTGCGCGTGCGCAACGCGATCGTCCGACGCAAGATCATTGTTATTTATGCGTCGAGCGCGCCAAACTGTACTTTCACCGACAACAGCGCGATCCACTTATACGCGTATATATAGTATATTGCCCATATAAAATATGGATTAGGTAAAAAACCCAATTAAATGTACAAACAGTTCCATTGAACTACTAAATGAACCAACACTATTTGAATTTTTTTAAAACACCTCACAGAATACGTACATTGCATTCGATACGAAATTTTTACGGCAGCACATTGAGTCATAATGTAATTGTACACATTTCGAGGTGGCAAATCGATCGCATAATTCAAAAGGATTGGGCGAAAACATTCGAAAGTTAACTGAATTATTACTATAATGTGCAACGATGTTTTGACGTTTAAATAACGAAACAAAACTTTTTCACTAGTAATTTGAGCACTGTCGCTCGAAGATTGTAGGGTTTCATTAAAATTTCAATTACACCGCCAATCAAATCAGTATCGTACTAGTAGTGATAGAAAGGGAACTGGCATTTCATTAGAGCGATCAACCGGCTTGAAGGTCGGCCAGTCGGCTCGCA
Source organism: Aspitha aspitha aspitha (assembly GCA_018246895.1). NCBI lineage: Eukaryota > Metazoa > Arthropoda > Insecta > Lepidoptera > Hesperiidae > Aspitha > Aspitha aspitha. The sequence goes on along the minus strand of DWGJ01002809.1, from coordinate 11,428 downwards.
TACATACCTATTACGATACACGCTTTGTACATAAAAGCACCGACCCGACTATATCTCACTCCTACGGTTTCGTTAGTCCAACGATTGTGTAAAAAAAAAAAAAATCGACATATACGATATAACGCAAAGTATCGATAGAACAATACGATATATTATATCGAAAAAAATATCGATATTATTTTCCATGAACATCCCTATTATATTATCCCAGTCAATAAAAGCCGTCTTACGGTCACGTGACCCCTGAAGGAAATTAACCATCCCAAAAGTGCACAAAGCGGCTAAATAAGTTTTCACTTCAAACATGTTACAAAAATATAAAGATCGCTTTATTGTTGGCCGCGCGGTGGTTATTTAATTGAAAATTATAATTTTTTGCTTTTAATCCTCTCGCACATTCGCTTTCTAATGTTATGATATTTCAAGGAGCTTAACAGAGATATGACCGGAAAGCGCCAATTAATGCAAATTTGCATCAATTAGCCATTTTATTATAAGACTAATAAAATGGGCGCTACGAGATCGTGGGTCGTGCAGTGTGATGCAACGGTCACATTTTATAAGTTTATAACTAGTCTAAATAATGAGTTAGTTTTTTCTTCTTCATCCATTTAAACATATACAAATCTTATAGCGTCAGATATCACGCTAACATTGACACGAAATTGCTATTTACTCTACTGTCGTCTCACACTGCTTCATCGAATTTAAACGTAGACGTAGAGGTCATGTCTACTGTGAAATTTCTTGCCATTATTCTTACATTTCCACTATCAGATAGAAGCTTTCCTTCAGATCTAGAGGTGTTAGGACCCCGCAGGCCAATTACCGGTTGGCAAATTGTTAAGAGAGCATTATGAAGAACGAAAATTTGAAAATTTGGACACGATTTATGATTTTTTTTCTTTAACTCCGGCGCAATCGCATCGACTTAGACTCTCCCTCGTTCTGGATTTTTACAGAGTAAGCGCCACTGCACCTATGTCTGCGGCCAATTTAGTCTCACTTAGGTCCAGCAGTGCGCGTATTACATAGCCAATTTGTAGCTACTTCCTTCATCAGCACAGCGAAGCGTTTCAACGAGCTGACAATAGTAAGGTCGTAATTGAACCACGTCTACACACGATCTGGACTGGACGCTCTCCGTTACAACGATAAACTAACTGTACATTTCGTATATAAGTGTAAATAACTCGAGTAACATAAACTAGTCGAGACTCTCGAGAATAATTCGGAAACGTTAGTATAACGACAAGGCCGTAACCGAAGGCCGATACATCAAGATGACATTCATATTATTAATGGAAGTGGGACAGTTAAAAATGTCACAGGCAAATAGCAATAGTCAGTCGGAATACATTCTTGAACATCGGTAATTGTTCACATATTTGAGAGGAAAGTCGGGAAGCGAGGAGTTGCGTTCCAATAAAATCGCAAACATGACGACACGGTTGCGTGGCGCGGTGGGGTTGGTGGGGGCGCGGTGACGTCATACGGCAGGCGGCACCTGTTGCCGGCGGGTGGCGTGTGACGTCACTACACCCCCGCCGGCCTGCGCCCACGGCCTACTCGTCCGGTACTCCCTCGGGCCGAGCGAGGGTGACCGCGACAACGATTTTATTAAGTACAAATATTATTTTTAACACAATTTAGTCAAATTCTTCGTAGAAATTGATATTTATTTAAGAAAACTCCGTAGCGCTTCAGAAAATCGAAAAGCTCGAGGAATATTCCACAACCGGATTAGTAAATATACCGATTGTTGGATATGTTTAGTTTATTTACATCGTCCTAAAGGGCTTTGATGTTAGTCGACCACGCCGCGTCGAGCGATATTTACATTAGTCAAAGTGGAGAAATATAAGTAAACAAAACGCTCAAAAACTAATTTCAATATACAATGGATGTTATTTTTTAGCGTGCAACAATGGTCGCTTTTTGTACCTACTTAAAATAGGAGTCGGTAGAGGCACACTGTAGGTAGATTAAGGCTATTTATGTTCACAATCATTTACAACGGGCAAACTCGCAACCTAATACGGGTAAGAGGCACTAAAAGGCAATGGAAGGCACGTATCGGGCTCGAGGTTATCCGCGACCGATTCAACACAGTCAACTACAATGCCTCGTATTGTGTGTATAAAAACGGCCACGAACGGTTTTTTGATGTGCGAAAAAAAATTTGGAGCTTACTCATTAAACTGCCCGGTGCTACCCACGAGTACCTACTTGTCAGAAACATTATACCTTTACTGCTGAAGCAAAATTTGTTGATGTGACGGACACGTTCGTGTCTAGAATCTAGAATGCATCGCGAACTGCCGATGGTAGCATACCATAACAAAGCGTTCCACGTATGTATGTTTGTATGTACGTTGACCTATTAAGGAGTCGGTACTGTTACTCTTTATCAATTCCGTGAACGAGCTGCACGATGACGCATCAACGAAATCAGATCCGTCCCGGCTGCATGTATTGAAACGCTTTGCACTTACATACAATGTATTTTTTTGTTATGTTATAGAAATAACAAAGAGTTGCAACAAATAAATTGAGTCCATAAGTCACATACTTATAATTGAATACCTATAACTCACTCACTCACAGATTTGATGCTGTGAGGACTAAAAACGCCCTTCCTCGTCTTAGAAGACTGATGATAGTTGCCGCTCAGCTGCAGTAATGCAGCTTTCTTCTATGCAGATCAACTATACAGACATTAGACATTCGTGTCAGACATTTGTGTATGATGTACGATGGGATTTATTATGGTACATGCAGTGCAGTGAGTGATAGAAATCTCAATACAGTTTAAAAGCACGGTGATAAGGATATACGAGTATGTACGTCAAAGTGAACAGTCGTAGTAGCGACCGTAATGCGGTCGCGGCGCGGCGGACAGCTTGCGCAAGCGACCACCTCCACACTCGCGATGTTGACGAATACGTGACTATTTGCGCTCATTTCTGTAGTTCCACACAGCAGACCGCGCGTCACGTGCCCAGCACGCGAGCCAGTCGGGAGACGACCATACCGAATTGACATGTTCGCTCTGGATCCATGTGTGATTGTACTTCATACGGGATAGATATAAAGCGTGACTTTTTTTAAATGGAATAGAGTAGCAAACGGGCAGGCAAACGCCAATGGACATCTGTAACCGACTCCTAACAGGGCTGTAGGGACTGTTAGTGTTAATTCAGCTAGTATAAAAAACTTTATTCACACTGTTTTTCTGGTTGCCTGATAAACAAGCTTTGGTTATCGAATGCACACCTGTTTTTAAATTATTTGAGGATGAATGGGATACCTGACATGGAAATCTTTATATTTGAATATGTCGTTTGTAACAAGATTTTCCCTATAGTTTTAATATATAGGATAGTTAAAACTGCCCGGAAGTTTAACCCAATAAATTAATGAACATTTCATCGAGACACCCCAACATTTTAGCGTGCCGAATGACTGCTTCAACTTATGGACAATAAGAACAACAATTAAAAATTATTTCCAGAGCACTGAACGTTCATTTAATAAAAAGGTCAATTGGTGCGCGATTGCTCGGCTCTGTCGAGTGGCTATGATACGGTGTATTAACGAATTAAAATTATAGATAGCGTAGCTGAGATTTTGAAGTGCGTCTGTTGCATTTGATGCGCGTAATTAAACTTTATGGACGGTGGTAGCGGTCGGTTGCGGCGCCGCCCTGCGCGCACCGGCACCACGCAGATTGTTTTCGATTGCGCAACATTCACAGAAATGATGTCGATAGCCGACAATAATAATAATAATAACAATTGTGAGCTATGGTTTCCGAGCGCGAACACTGCGTACACTTGTACAAACAAGATTATAACGTACAAGGTTTGACGTACGCTTTCAGTTTAACTTTATTACACGTGTGGTAACCACTTTAAAGCATACAATACAGATAATGAATAACAATTAATGTGTATTAGTAGTGGTACAATTACATAACATTAATCATTTGGTCCACAGCATAAATGTTTCTAGTTATTCTTTATGCAAAACACAAAATTATTTCACTTCACGCAATTGTCTGCTTATGTTTAAATATCGGCAAACTTAATGAGCGAGAAGGCAATAGCGGATTTACACAATAAGCCAAAACCCGGACGGAACTGGAGTACAAACGCATTGAAGTAATTGAAGGCCAAGGTAAATTGGCAATCAATTAATCGATGTGATGAGTGCGCGCTGCACCGCACCGCTGCTCCGCTCGCCCGCTCATGGCAGACGAGGAATACATCGCGATCTAGCGTTGGTCAAATCTCATCGCTGCTTTTTAAGACCGGTAACATTGTATTTTTTTGGATAAACGTAATAAATGAGCAAGACGCCCATCAAATGTTTGTCACTGAACCTTCAACAACTAAACCATAACGTTCACGATTGAACAATGCGGTAGATAGTTAGAAAACAATTACCACATCTACATGTCGAAATTATGGCGAAACAATTTGTTTTACGACATTTTTTATTGTTCCATTACTGGAACGTGTCTCTTCTCGTAATGAGAAAATTTAAGGCCATGTTCTGCCGCGCTAGTCGAGTGCGGATTGGCAGATTACACAGCTCAGGAAACATTATATATATTTTATAATCCACTGTATAGTGAGCAGATTTCGTCGCGATGTTTTCTTCCGCCGTCATAGCGTATTTTAATGTCGAGTTATAAAACGGACATATCAAGGCGAGATGCCCGTCAAGATTTGAACCCGAGAAGAAAAAACAATTGGCCAGTGTGTAATTGGCGGCGGGCGGTTCGCGCGCGGCGAGCACTGACCCAGAGATGATTGAACCGGGCGGCCGCGGCGGCGGTGGTGAACGCCACGCACCGAGCATATCAATTCAGTCGCCGTCACGTCCGACACTACTATTGTTTGGATCACCTTTCAACACTCAACACGTGACGTCTGAAACGTTCCAGGAAAAAAGAACACAAACCATATTTCTTAGAACCATAAATATGTTATTGTACAATACGCTTGCGTTTGTCTACGAGCTCACCCTTAACCACTCGTGGATTTCAAAGAGGCATAATAATAAAATAACATCTCTTATATATTTTATATAAAAATCCCGTGTGACGATGTTCGTTTGCAATAATCTCCGAAACCACTGAATCGATTTCAATGAAATGTTGTACATATCTATTATATGGTCCAACTTAAAAGATGTCAATTGTCAATATTTTTTTACATAAAATCAATTTCTGAACGCACGATATTTGCCATATATGATTTGACATGTATGACCACGGCAACGCGTGGTCAGGTCCATTAGTATAATATAATTTAAACGTGTCTCGTCCTACATTCGATTGACATTGTTATGCGTGCATTAAAAAATCTGTAGTCGACCAAGATAAGTCGAACGCCGGTTCCAAGCACGATGCCACTGACCGGACGATATCGGTACAAAGCAGTGGTCGTGTGTTGTTAACAATGAACGCAATAACGGACAAAACGCGCTCCGACTGCGTAACCGCTGCGCCGCAGGAACAACCGGCGACCCTCGCTCGGAACAACGTTGTGCAACTCCACACCGTATATGTCATGTATGTATGCAAGCACCGTCCTGTCGAAATGCAAATTTCAAACGATTTAATTACTCTTTTTGCATTGTTGAATCAATTGGGTAAGCTCCGATTTAATAATGCGTACATACATATATATATATATATACTATGTACATTAATATATTAATCAAACATGTATACTTATATGAGAAATGACTATCTCAAGAATGTTTACTAATATGTTATAGGAATATCAAAGAATCTATTTCATAACGGTAATATAAAGCAGTGTGCAAAAATATTTCTTAATTATGGAGTCAGGTATAAGACATATTTATGGATCGGCAACATTATCTGATTGACGAAGAAAACGAATCCGTACTTGTGACATTCGCGGGTATATTTCGGACAAACTGCGTATCAAAGGGGAGGAAGCAATCGTGGGCGTAGCGGCTCATTACCGACAAGCGAACGAACTTTATCGCGACAAAACAAAAACGACGTGCCAATTTACCGACAGCGCGCCGACAATCTCAATCGCACGTATTCTCTCCAGTACTTCGATACGTGACGAATAGGAATATTTGGTTATATTTATGTCGCGAATAACGCGAACGTTCGCCGAAATCCGCTGATATTAACACAAAATACGTGTAGATATTTAAATCACAGCTAAGTTAATATATTATAGACTAATCATATTCTAATATTAACCCATAGTAGCTACTTAAGTAGTCATCAATATGAGGTACGGCTAGAAAAAATATTGAGCTACTAAAAGTAGGTAGGAAATGGAAGTAAATTCTGATGACATAACACCATTGAACGCATAAGGTAAAACAAACGTTTACGATACGCCGGCTAGTAGTTCGATTACAGAGTACCGACCTGACCTGGCTCTGTGACCTGTATAGATTAGATGACAACAGGTAAATAATATTATGTTTGTTACACACGACGACTTTGTAATGCCGATCAAGTACAGATTGCAGTCTGTTTTAATATCCAGGGGGTATATAACTAATTATTATTACAGAAATATAGCTATATATATGGCTATAGCTATATTATATAGATATAGCTATGATATAGATCATATAGATACATATATCCAAAGCGGTGTATGCTGACCTCTCCGTTCCGGTTTAATTCATAGAAAAAAATATATTAAAGGATTTTGTTAAGAACTGCAATAGTATTTAAAAAAAATTTCTGTCACAAAAAGTCAATTGTGTGTCAGTTTTTCTTTTGACGATCAGCGACGCGGTTGGGTGATTGCTGTTTAGATTTATATCGAATGGAGACACAGAAAATCCCCACGAAACACAATACGTGTTTGTAATGAGGGCTACCCACGGCTTGTGACATCACGGGCTTAAAGCGTCGCCTGTGCGGTTCCAACACAGCATCATGCCGCTGTATGCAATCTATTTTACGATTATGGGCTACCGAAAACTCGTTCCCCGCAACCGGTCAGGTGCCGACTATTAAATTCTATCATAATTTTCAAACACTATTGTTTTATTAGTATGTAATATTAATAAAAAAAAATTAGTGCCTGGTTGGACTGTGCCCATCGCATTAATATAGTTTTATCTATACTAGTGTAATACTAACTATTCGAAGGGATACAATATAACATTTACTAACCAGGAAAAAACCACGTATTAATAAACTAAAGCGTACAATCATTGTAAACAGGAAAATACCACAGACCACAGCCAGGAGATATTCGTTCCACAGTCACGGGATCAAACCGTGAGTAATGCAGATAAATTGATTTTTATATACTAACAGAAAACAGATAGATAAATGGAAGTACATTTCTTCAATCCTCTATCAGTCTTTTGTATTAAGATCTCTTCAGTGTAAAGTTCGTTGGCGTAACTTACAGAAATTGAGAATTACAATTAGTGACGACGAACAAACATGGGTCTTCCGCCACAGCTACTTACCTGCAAAAGATCAGAAACGTGAAGTTATTAAAAAGTAAAATTACAAACCAACTATATCGTTTGAAGGACATGCATAACCTATCACAGATACAGACAAAGACAATTACTACGCACACGATATTCGCCCTTTGGCTGAGCCTCACATACGACACGTGCCAGCTCGCTTGGCTGTGGTGTCGTTATTCATTTATTTTCCGTATTATGTGAAATTGAAGAGATGGTGTGTCTGATTTTATGCTAATACCCATTTCCGTGTTGGAATCGAGCGGAATCGCGTGACTGCGGGCGCGCGAAGTTTTACTGTAACGTCTTAGCGATCCATTTGCCGTATAGAGCAACTCTATGTAGGCCGAATATCACTTTACACGAAACGCGAGCCTGCGTTGCATACATTCAAGTATATGAATACAAGAACTATCGGGCTTTCTGGCATCGTAAACTGTTGAACTGTTAAATGTTGACAATATACTTTAATTTGTGTTCCTTTTTTCAATTCCCAGAAACATGTGACCGTATTACGTTGAATAATACTTTTTTCTTCCACACAAGCTCCATACAGTGAGGTTGTCTGGAAGAGATCGCTATTTTAGCGTTAAAGCCGCCTTTTCTCCATACCTTCTTATAACTATGTCAATACCTGTATCTATGTGTATGTGGTGTGCAATAAAGAGTATTCTATTGTATATTAACTTTAATAAAATTACATTTCGTATTCTTCTCGTGTTCCAGTAACTATCAATAAGAGCCGTACAGAACACTAATGCGACGATTAAACCAATCAAATCTCGAAACATTCTCATTCTGAGCGCGTCCGACCAAAGTATTGAACGTGTGACTCGAATGAAGTGTGCTAATCGCAAGGCTTGTGCGAGCAGTGGTCGTAGCGACGGTCGGTACAACAAGCGCAAGACGGCGATGTGGTCGGTGCACTGTTACCATCGATCGCTCGACCTGACCGCGCGCTCGTGCTATATGGGCCGTGGGCCGCGGCGTGGCACGTTAGCGCTATCGACGAGCCGAGCACCGCTAGCAAGTAGGCAACACCAGAATGGCATTTTAAATACGCCCTCAATAGACCCGCCGATCGTTTGGTAGGTATACTTCGCGATACACATAACGAAACGTTTTACAAAGCTGAAAAAAGACACGAGGAAGCACATTATGCTCTAGCTTCCCGTGATATTCTGTAAAGCATGCAAAGTTGCGAGTGATAAAAGGGGTTGACGATAATGTTGATGATATCGATGTAAGTATTTCAATTTTGTTTAAAACTCAATCTATTTCAATGAAATTAAGAATTAAATAACATTTCCATCCATGCATATTAAGTTCTTGTCTAACATACCTTAGATCGTTTACTGATACGCCCCATGATAGCAACACGAAAAGCAGATGAAGATAAAAGCATTGCAAAACCCTACTTCGACATTCTTCGAATTCCCTTCAAACACAAAAATATTCTTTATTGTGGTGAAGTACACAAGAGATACAGAATAAAATGCAGGCTAAAACATTATTCGTTAAATGTCCGAACTTTTACGGTTTTCATTGAAAAAATAATTGCGAGGTATACCAGTGATAATTCAACAATAGCCGTGAAATAATATTATACAAATTGCAATGGCACATGACACATCTTCAACACAGAGGTTTTGGAACCGGCCTATTATTACGAGATTGGGATTTTCGACTCGCCAACAAGTCTGTGCAGGCGTGGCCCACGAGGGCTATGAGCCAACAGATAATACCACTGCTTCTGTATGCCAATATATCACCCGATATAGATTTTGAACGTTAGATCCTAGCAATGTAATAGCTATTAAGGTGTTGTTCTTGTCATTATGACCGGTTATGGACTTTGCAAGTATTGAGAACATTAGAAACATTCCAGAAACATCTAGAAAACTGCAGCGGCTTGAACGGTCATTCGTTATTACCGTGTAATGAAATCTGTTATTGCGTAAATCGATTTCTTGATGAAATTCACAACTGTTTCGATAGTACAGTAACGCAATTCTATTTGTTTTTCACATAATACATTGGAATTTATTTGTATGTAAATTCTTACTTTGATGCTATGACAAATAGATTCGGAAAGGGCAGAGGGAGCACGAAAGTATGAATATTTAACAGTGGAATGATGTAATAATAAATAGAAGTAAATACAATTTAATTCCATTTGAATGAAATGGAATGAACGTATTTGATACGTAATTGATTGCAAAGCTGTTTTTTGTACCGGTCCGTGTACGGAAGGCAGAGGCTCGTCACTAATCCAGCCTTGAGCGCTTAATTAATATGCTTTCATTACATTAATTAGACAGAGTTGTGAGGGGAATTTTTGTGCGTATGTTGACTTTATTTTACCTGCCGTATTGACAGTATAGAATTAATTGTATAGTTATGATATGACACTAGTAGCCAGGGTAAAACACGACCGCTCCCACCTACAGGTCTCACGAGACTGTCACCCACCCCTTTACCCTACACGTGCACCAGAGACAACACAAATTCTATCATGGCTTAGATAGACAAACACTACAGACAGCATATACAATACATATGACACAGTACCTTTCGAATGATATGAATTTTATTCCCAAACGGAACAAACATTCGTGTGATGAGCACATTAAATTTGTTTGTTCTCTTACACCCAGTAATAAATATGTGTATGTTTGTCAGTTAGCCGATTAACATAACACAGGCGCTTAACTGCCTAATTTGTGACTATATAGCTATACGTGGAGTGTTCTCAATCGTTATTATTACGCAACGAGATGGTGGTTGTCTATAAGGCCGGTGGTGGCGGTGCCGTAAGGCGGGCGGGAGGCGCTCGCGAGGAGCACCTGCCAGTAGCCGCGCCGCGAGCATTGTTCTGCGTCCCGGCACACTTTCACTCCCGCATCCGCACACTTGCCGCAACCCATTGTTTCCACCGCGGCCCGACCTCGCGCCCCGCGTCTCCGGCTAACCGATGGCACTTGTCCGACCGCCGCGCGATCTCCGATTTGTACCGTACACAATGTTAAAAGTCACTTAAACGGATCACATTTCTAGAATTTGCGCAATAGTCTTTGTAAGAAATAGAAATGCTTGACAAAAAAGTGCTCGTGCACAGAGAGAAACAAAGTGCAGGCGCGAACGAAGGCTTCTATGACAGATGTCTATTACCAGGCGGACCTATACTCGTAGTTAAAGGTTACATAAACGTTATTATTTCAACAATTATATTAGGAAAAAAGCATAGGGCCCTAACACATGAACCCTTATGAGACTGAGTTTTAAGCTGCAGTCGGGAAGCTTTCTATTTCACATGGAACGATACAAGATTTCGTCAGCATACAGAGAAAATATTGCTTTTCTGTTCGGCAACAATAAATAACATCTCCAGAATAGAGCGCGGAGCATCGCTAACGCTTTGTGACGAAATCTCGCGTGAGATTTCGCATACGGTTTCACGCTGTGACCAACTGAGAACTCTACTTTGGTCTGAGCGCGTGTCAAAACGTCTCCATCGACAAAAGAATGTTTGCGGAAATTATAGCTTACGCTCGTTATATCGACATTATGACGTAAACAATGCTTCTGTAATATCGTGACACTATAAGAAGGTTCTACGTGTCAAATGGAAATAAGAAAAAATCCGGACAAATTGTCATATTACAATTTTTCCAAGTAGAAAGTAGCAGAAAATGTTATAAAACCAGTTTTCGCTACAAATGGTGGGTAAGTACCTACATGTAATAAATGAAAAGGCGAGCGGCGCATATTCACTAAGGCACCGAAATCACCGAATCATTGTTGTCGTCAGGTATTGAGTAAGTGTCGAAGAATCGAGGCCAATTTGAGACAATTACCGATTGTTAAAGATTCTCGGAGCTGGAGAGGAACAGTGGATGAGGATCGGAGGGGGGAATGGATACGGAAG